>JABTXL010004271.1:301067-342192 GCA_025134845.1 Neodon shergylaensis
CCTTCCTTCCTTCCTTCCTTCCTTCCTTCCTTCCTTCCTTCCTTCCTCCTCCTTTCTTCTTTCTCTCTCTCTTTCTCTCTCTTCCTCTTTTCCTTTCCCCCTTTCTTTTTCTTTTTTTGATGGTGGAAATATCCCCTAAATCCTATGGATCCAGGTGTACATTTATAAGATATCAATTACATTTTAACCTTCATTTCTGGGGTTTTATGGCACAGGTGTTTTCCACATTCCCTGGCCCACCGTGCTTTCTGAAACAAAAGCCCATGCAGCTTTTCTACTACCTCCCCAACTGGGCGTTCCCCTCTCCCTCCAGGGGGGCTAGATCAGAAGGCCACACACCATGAGAGACCCTTGGTGTTCTTCCTTCTCTGATAGCTTCCCGTAGCCCACAACCTTACCTGTAACTTAAATGCAGGTGTGGGCAGTTCCACTTAAACCGCTCCAAAGATTCTTATGTCCACAGGGAAAGCCCACAAAGATGTGTGAGAACTTGTGATGTGCTCCAATTAATGCCTGTGGCTGCACTGCCCATCTGATTACGGTGTACTCCCAAAGAACCTTGCGAACCTGGCTTAGAGCCCTTCCCCTGCAGTCCTTTACTGATGAGCTTCCCTTCTTTAGTCCCCCTTCCAGCCAGCTAGTCATTATGCGACTTGCGTATCACTCTTCCTGGGAGACGACAGTTCAGGTAGTGTTTGCCTCACAAGCTCAAGGATGTGTGAGTTTGAGCCACAGACCCCAACACCGAGGAGGCAGAGGTGGGCAGGTAATACCCCTGTGTTGTTCTCTGGCCTTCATAGATGTACACACTAATGTCTGTGTACCGCTATACATACATGCGCTGGCGTATGCGCATGTGTGTGCACACACATACCCTACTCTTCCAGGACTTTCCCTTCTCATCTTCCATTACAGGACATGCTAGCACAGTCTGCCAAAGGAACCCCGCACTGGTCCCTGTTGGTCACTTGTGTACAATCACCTGTCTCCCTGACTCTGGGGTTTAAGTTAGAAAGTGAATTTCATGAACAAAATAATCTGCATTTTTTTAAATGACTACAAATATGTTGGGTGGAGGTGGGGCGTGCTCCCCAGGAACACTAAGCCCAAACAAAAGTTGTTGCGTATGTTCTTACAGAATCACAGCGAGTGGCACAGGTCTATAATCCTGACACTTGGCAGGCAGGACTTTCACAGGTTCTAGGCTCGTCTGTGCTACAGAGTGAGGCCTGGTCTCAAGAAATGGCAAGAAAAACAAACAACTCACTGCACAACTCCTGAGGCCTTTGCTTGAAGCAGCGCCTGCAAACTCAGCCTTTCAAAGGTCTGTCTACGGCTGAGAGCAGCTTCTTTTCTGTAGCTGGGAATTTTGTAAACAGTGATTTCAAAATATAAGTTTATGTCTCTGCAGCATGAGTGGGAAGGGAGAAAGGTTGCTAAAGTTATGGGGACACAATCACCAATAACTTCTTAGACAAAGGAGGAAATGCTCAGAACTGAGAAGTGGGGTACCTGATCACCTTGGAAGCTGACTCTGAATCAGGTCTCTCTCCATCCATCTGTCCCTCCCTCTCTTACCCTCCACCCCAGGTATTGAACCTATGAACTCATGCACACCCTGCAAGCGCTCAGTCCCCAGAGCAACACCTACAGCTGGAGAGAGTTCTTACTTGAACTGCTGGTGGTCCTTGGTGCTTCTCGTTTTGGCCATGAACCTTTCCGCCAACTTCTCCAGGTTCCGGGAATACTCCGTCTCTATTTCGGCTTTCTTCCGAAAGAAGTCTTGCAGGTCCTGGAGCAGCTGAACCCGCATCTCCGTCTGCTGCTCGAGGCATTTCTGTTGCTCCACCAGCTGAGCTCGGATCTCTGAGGAGAGACAAGAATCCACCTGATGACATCATGAAAGTGACCAGGGTAAGCGGGCAGGCGAGGCACAATCACACAGGTGGCCTTGTTACGGCCTCTACTGGAGTCCTGTATATCGCATCTGTTTGTGCATTATAATAATGTGTACTGCACACATGTGGGCAGATGTGCAAGACAGAGTGGATGTGGGAACCAGAAGAAAATCCGTGGGAGTTGTTCCCACCTCCCTGCCATGTATGCCTGAGGGATCAAACTCAGATCATTAGCTTGGTGGCAAGAACCTCTACCCATTGAGCCACCTCACTGGCCCTTGGTTGTTTAATTTTACAAACATCTGTTGGTCTATTTTTTAAAGAAAAAAAATGAGCTGAGACCTAGGGAAAAATACAGCAAATTTGAACAGAAATATGTCTCACATGTGTTAGAGAACAAACACACACTGAGTCAGGAGGGAAAGGAGTTACAGCTTGCAGACGATCCAAATGCTGAGGTGCTGTTGCCATCAGAGCGGACTCTAAACTAATCAGAGGCGTTTTACATTAACTACCCCTTTGGAGCCTGAGTCGAAAAGAAATGGGCACTGTATCTTCCGGACACTGGAGCTGACACACACACGTGTCAGTTGGCACACGCAGAGACTGACATCTGGCAGTTTTTATTTTGGGCACACATTCCTCATTTGTAAAACACTTCGCTTTGGGGTTTATAGGCATGCCGGAACTAAAAATAACTTCTTTCTATATCCAAGTAATCCATTCAGAACAGGCAACCTTCGGATCCAACTTATTCTACTCGGAACAGCAAGGCTGCTCTCCTAGCCTTCAGCTTGAGCACACTGTTCAAACCAACACCTTTACATGACACCTATTCTGAGACTCCACTGACAATGGTAATACTTTAGGAAGTCGAAATATGTGTATCTGTGGATTCAGGGAAAGCACAGAGCAAACACAATGGATACAACTTAGTTGTTAGTAGCCACTACAGAGAAAGCTGTGCTCTGGAAAACAGGGCACACTAAGCACACACTGCTGGCTGACTTTTGTTCTAAGACCTGTGGTTAACTTCCAAAGACAAGGATAGTTCCCTGTGGAGAACCTATGTGCCCCTCCTTCCCCACTGTCCACACCTATGCCCGAAAAGAGGGCAGCAACCTAGTTCAGTGGAGACAGAGGAATATGTTCCAAGAGTACTTTCTTTAATTCTTCATAGGATCCCTTCTAGACACAGCTGATGATGGATAGACAGGGATACACGGGGATTTGCTCCTGCTAGTTAAACTCACTAGTAGCCAGATGGTTACGGTGTGAGTGTAGGAGGTAGGTCAAGAGGTTTGCTGACTTTCCTAACACTGAATTATAACATTTACGTCATTACTCGCGTCAGCACTGCCTTCACAGTTGGTAAGGCAATGTCCTGGGACCCCATCTCTGCTCTGTGAACCTGACTACTGGAATACTTCCTCCAACTTTCTATCCATCCAGCAGCTGAGTGGTTGTCGCATCTCCCAGTGAGAGCTTAGCAGAGAGGCCTAAGCTCTGCCCTGAGCTCTGTTATGGTCTAGGCACCGCTGCGGGAAGTGGGTGCCTCGGCAAAGGCAAGGTGGCAAGCCTCACGTTCTCTCTGGGCTGAGGGATCCTCCTCCTAACCTCTCAGGAGTGTGGTGGTTGCCGGAGAGAACACATCAACAGGCTTTTAACCACAAGGAAGGGCATCTGCTTCACCGTCAATCAAAGTAAGCGGTTTCCAATATAGTATTATAATCAGCGTGGCTGCCAAATGCTTTCTCCTAAAAAGATGGAGCTATTTTTGTTTCATGAAGAAGAAGAAGAAAAAAAAAAATCAAGGATGAGGGTGTTTTTCATTCAGGAATTCCAGTAAATCTTTTGAGACAAAGTGATTTTTAGCGAATCCTGCTGTGCTAAGAGAAAATGAATCAATCACATGAGGTCCTCCCCATGAGCCACTTCCTCTCCCTGGTATCCAATAGGAAATACAAGTGGCTCTGCTACAAAGCTTATCAAAGATGCTCAGCAATTATACGGGCTTTCTTCAACTGCGTATAAATAATTAAAACTCCTGGAAAAACCATGAGCCTTTGGTTCTGTACCGAGGACTGCAAGTCCTTCCCTAACCCCAGAGTCCTGGGCAGTCCATGAAGGCCTTTCCCAGCAGCTCTCATGGGCCAGTCTCGATGCGATTATTACCTTCAGACTCGAGGTTCATTTTAATGTAGGAGAGCACATCATTATCGAGCCTGCATCTTATGTTAGGCAGAGTCCTAGGCTCTGGAGACACAGCTTCACTGTGGACCAAATCCTTTTGTACACCATGACTATGTGTTACTGTCATTGGCTAATAAAAGCTGATATTTTATCAGTAGCCACCCCCCCCCCAAAAAAAGAGGTGGAATGATCAAACTGAGGATACAGAGAGAAAGATGGGCAGGGTCAGAGAGTCGAGAGCAGCGGTGGAGAAGACAAACGTGCCATACTAATCAACGTACCACCATAGGGCAGAGCATAAATGAGGAATATGGGTTAATTTAGAATGCAGGAGCTAGTTAGTAATAAGCCTGAGCTATTGGCCAAGCATTTACAATTAATATAAGCCTCTATGCGGTGATTTGAAAGCGGCTCCCGGGATGGGAAAACTCTGCCTATATAGCTTATGCTATGGTAAACCTTCAAAACGTAAACTCAGTGCTGTTCAGTTGGTAAAGAGCTTGCCTACCGTGCATGAAGCCCTGGGTCTGGCTTCCAGCACTGTGTGCATGCACTGTGAGTTGCAGCACACACCTGTCATCCCAGTGATTGGGAAGCAGAGGCAGGAGGATCAGGAGATCAAGGTCATCCTCGGTTACACAGCAAGTTTGAAGCCAGTCTGGATTACAGGAGACGCTGTCTCAAAAAGAGAAACAACCGATCTGAAAGCTTACTGCCCGGAACTACTCTCATGAGACTGTACAGCCTGTAGCTCCATTCACGTCAAGTGTCCAGGATAGACTCCTTCAGAGACAGAGGTAGATGAGTTTTGCTTGGGGGCTGGGAAGAGGCTGTGATTGGGGGAGAGTTCTTTTGGGGCTGATGAAAAAAGGATCCACCAGAGTGCTTGATTCATCAGAGAGTTGTGTAACTCAGAATACACTAAAGCCTCTGTGTTAGTAAACAGCAAACGCAGCGTACATCCCAGTGCCAGCTGTTCCATTTGGAAAACACAGCGGCATCACAGTCTGAGGATCTCCGTTGCTGATCCATTTTAAGTGACGGTGACATCAGTGAGGATGCCATCCTTTTGTACTTTTTTTGTACTTCTTGTCAAATCAGACAGGATTTAAAACGATGTCTGCGTAAAGTGACCCTTCCCTTAGTTCTTCCGTTTTCGTTGTGAATTTACCCAAAGCCCGACAGTGAATGGACTCAGCAGATATCATCTCTATGTTCACTGTTGTCAGTTCTGATGGGATACGAATGCTTTACCTAGACGAGTATCAGCAAGGATATATGACCAGGACCCCCACACTACCGCAAAATGCCACAGAAAATGTAAAGATGTGGTGTCTCTCAACAGGTTCTGCTGTTCAATAAAAGTCTAGGCCAGTACCTATTAAATAATCATAATTGCTGTATCATTAATAATAATAATAATCATACAACTCTGTTATTGTTTCTCAACTACTGTTATTTTACATTTATTTTTAACTATATCTCCTCCCACCGTGTGTGTGTGTGTGTGTGTGTGTGTGTGTGTGTGTGTGTGTGTAGGTATGTGCATTTGGGTGTATGTAGAAGCCAGAAGTGTTGGACCCCCTTGGAGCAAGAGTTACAGGTGGCTATGAGTCACCCAAAGCAGGTGTTGGGAACTGAACTCAGGTCCTCTGGAATAGTAGTATGCGTTCTTAACCACCAAGCCGGCTCTCTAGCCCCTCCAGGCTTTGGCTGTTGTTTGTTTTGTTCTGATCCAGAGACTCAGTATACAGCCCTGGATGGCCTGAAGCTCACTAAGTAGACCAGGCTGGCTTTGAACTCACAATCTCTATTTACACCACCACACAAGGCAGCCTGTCGTTTTTTTTTTTTAAAAATGACTGTTATTCATTTGTTTCCTAACTGAGCATCAAACAAAACGGAGAAACATCAATAGTTTAATAAGCACAATGCACAAGGCTTTGTAACCACTGCACCTGATCTAAGGGGAAAGGAAAAGTGGGAGAAATAGTTCATCTAGGTTATGAAAGTCCGCTAACACCAAATTAAATCATATTACGCAGAAATAAAGGAAATGGAGGAATGTCTTACTCTTGCTTTGACAATGGGAAGTCCTAACTCTTAAAATAAACCTGTGGCAAATAGTAGGTGTGACATGCTCTATAGGTGACAAGGGCTCTGGTGTAGACAGAGGGACCAGGGGATGCTAATGTCACCTGGCAGATACAGTAATAGTTGTGAGAGCACCATGGGCCACCTTTATTCCTTCATTTTTCTTCTGTGGTCAGGTTTCCCTCTCATTAGAAGTCTATATCCTGTTAGAATGGGTTAGTGCCTTCACCCAAGGAATAAGGGAATGTCGGGATGACGCACCAGCCTCTTGTCTTCAAGAGATTAAAAACCCAGTCAGACTCCAGCCAGTCCCATTGGTTACTCATGTGCTCACTGCTCATGTGACTGTTTAGACAGCCTAGTGAGGGCTGCTCAGCTAAACACCAGTTGTAAGGCTGGTGAGATCGGCTTCTGAAGCTGAAAATTTAGAGCAGAAAAGAAAAATCTATAAGAACAATGAGCTGAACAAGCAAAAGCCATTTTTCTCTCTTTGGTTTTCCAGAACAAGGTTTCTCTGTGTCGCTCTGGCTGTCCTGGAAACTCGCTCTGTAGACCAGTTGGGGTTGGCCTCAAACCTACAGAGATCCGCCTGTGAGTGCTGGGATTAAAGGTGTATACCATCAGTGCCCAGTCATTTCTCTACAGTAGAAATCCAAAGGATTCATGCTTCTGCTATAATCTGGGCAGAAATTAAGTAATTGCAGGATGGATGCAAGGTAGAGTTAGTGTCACAGGTCACCAATCATGTGGGTGAGGCAGGTCATTCACCCCCCCCCCCAAAGATTCCTCATGTAAAATGTCTTTGCCCCCCTCAAGGTTATGGTCAGAATTGAACATGATGACGTAAGTATAAAGCATGCCACATCTGTAAACTAGAAAATGGACAGGCAGATTGTCACTAGTCCTGGCAGACTACCATTAGGAAAACACTGGGCCAGTGAGATGGCTCAGTGGGTGAAGAAGCTTGTCACCAAAACTGAAGACCTGAGTTTAATCCAGGACCACATGATAGAAGGAGAGAACCATGCCCACAAATTGTCCTATGTCCTAAACACACACACACAAACATGCACACACACACACACGCCGCATGCACACACATGTACATACGTACACACCCAGGGAATGCGTACACACATGCATACACAAGCACATGAATCCACACGCATAATCATGCACACACGTACGTACACACGAAAAGACAAAGAAAAATGTTTATTGATCATTTCTCTGTACCACTCTCTGTGGGGGTTCTAAACAACACAGTGAAAGTCACAGTCCCATCTTAATAAAGAGGCATGGGTAACACAGGTGGCAAGGGCTGTTGCCCCTCACAGTCTTGAAAGTAGGAACGATGGGAACACTGAGAAATGTGGAGGGGATACTGCGGGACAAAGGGGGACAAGGAAGGAGACAGTCCTGGGTCAGACTCATCACTAGAGGGGAGACGGGTTCCAGGGTGAGGGTGGAGGGGGAAAGGGGGCACCACTCTGCACCTCAACTGCTGCAGCTAAACCCTTCACTGAACACTGATGTAGTCATGCACTAGGCTAGAACAAACTGTACGAGGAGTCTAAGGAGTAAGGTTTTATTAATATTTCACAGGCCATTTTCCCAAACCAGGTTGATGAGAGGACCCCGGCTCATGATGGATTTTTAGGTTTTGTTAGCCTAGTTGGACACAGAGTGGGGGATTCGCAGTAAGTTTTCAGGTAAGTCGTTTCATCTGACATCCTAGTCAGATTTCCGTGCTATGATCAAATGCTGACCAAAAACAACTTAGAGGGTAGAAGTCCATCACTGATGGAAGCCAGAGCAGAAACTCAAGGTCTGCAGACAAGATCTGGACCAGAGAATCATAGGGATGCTAGCTATTGGCTTGCTCAGCTTGTTTGCTCAGAGAACGCAGGACCCTCAGGCCAGAACGCCCTGCCCACGGTGGCACTGCACAGAAGGAGCTGGGCCCACATGAATCATTAATCAAGAAAATTCCGCATACACATGCCCATGGAGCAGTATAGTGGATGATTCTTCCACTGAGGTCCCTCTTCCCCAGCGACTCTAATTTGTGTCAAATTTGTTTGAGAAAAACAAAAACGCACACCTGGCAACTTTTAGAAGCTCCACTGAGAAGAAACTACAGAACTCTGAGCAAGAAGACAGAATCCGATCTGCATCCCAGAAAATGGCATAGATAAACAAACACAAGAAATGCTAATTGTCCTGTACCTCACAAAATAGTTTCACTTGCAAGCTTATAGCCTCCTTCCAAAGATGAGTTAGTGGCTAAAGTGAACTACTACCTGCAAGAACAACAATAACAACAGAATAAAATACATAAAAAAATACAAGAAAAAAATCAGCAGCAGCAACAATAAAATACAGTGATGTTTTTAAAAAAAAAAGCCTTCAAGAAAACAAACCAGCAGAACTCTTGCAGGAATGAATGGGGCTCGTGTTTCCCCCTGAGCATCCCATTAACTTAGCTATTTGTGCCTCATTTTCGTCTGCCTTCTGCTATAGAACTAATGATTACTGTATTTCCGTTTAATTTCTTATAGAGAATAGAAATTGATTTTCAGTTTCATTGTCGAGAAATCCAAGGACCTGTTCAGCCCACTATGTGGCCATCAGTCACACTGAAGAGCCGAAAGATGCCGTATTCTCAAATCTTTGTTTTTTGGTTTTAGAGACAGCATCTCATGCAGCCCAGGCTGCCTGGCTCCAAAGTCACTAAGAGGCCAGCCTTGAACTCCTGATCTTCAGGCTCTACCTTGCAAGTGCTGGGATTAAAGATACAGATTCCAAAATCTTAATAAAACAAAAAGAAAAGGACCCCAATAATTTATATATTAGTGCTAAAATTATAAACTATATAGATCATGTCTTATAAATATGAAACTAGTTTTGTCTATTTACTTTTTTGTGTTTTCTTAAAACAGTATTAAAATATAAAATGTAACTATTAAAACCATCAAAATTACCAACGTGTAATTACCACCTAAGACATAGTGTTCCTCTAAGATTTCAGAAAACTAGAGGCTAGCTTCCTGGTGAGTGGATCTTGAGTCCTATCACTGCCCATCAGAAGACAAGGCTTAGACATAAGGCAAGAGCAGAACTTACTTAGAAGTGTGGCCTTGAAGGAGTAATAGTTGCTGTAGAACTCTGTGAAATAGCCGTTAGCTTGCCAGTTTCCTTCTACAAGTAGGGGAAGGCTGCGATGTCTAAGATAGGTAAATACTTCCTTACCATGTACCATGTGAGCCAGCTTTATATATATATATATATATATATATATATATATATATATATATATATACACATGAAAGCAAGTAAATGAAATCACCAGTAACAGGGGAGACAAAGGCCCAACAGGATACCTCACATCACCAAATGAAGCTTCTAGTACTAGGAACGAACTCACGGAGACTGATTTAAGGCCCACTCCATAAGATGGAACCCGTATCCAACACCTCTTGGGCGACCAAGAATCTGATACTAGATAGCCCAAGGTCATAGGGGAAAACCAAATACTACTGTAAATGAATGTAGAAAAAAATGACTAAGTGACATTCTGCTATACTTATAGTCTGTGGCTTGCTCAGCTGTCATAGAGTAGCTTCCTCCTGCAGAAGACTGAAACAAATACAGAGACCCACAGCCAGACAATATACAGAGAATAAGAGACCTTGGAACACCCAGGCATAAAAGGGATATCTCCATCAAATCCCTCCCTCAGGGCTCAGTGGACTCTGTGGAAGAGGAGGTGGACAGAGTGTAAGAGCCAGAGGGGATGGAGGACACCAAGGAGTCAAGGCCTCCTGGATACAATAGGGCAGGCACACGTGAGCTCACAGGGCCCGAGGCAGAGCGCACAAGGTAGAGGAGTACACAGGGCCCGAATGGGACAGCAGCAGATGGGGCCCTAGAGCTGAAGGGGACATGGGCACATGCCGCAGTCCTAACCCAGAAGCTATCTCCAATTGATAACCACTGGCAAATGAAAAATTAGTTTTGTTCAAGGAAGTCTCACTTGGAAGCAAAGCGCTCTTAAGGGTAGGTACCATGGTGGCCATACTACCCAATAGTAGATGGCGAACAAAAAACGAACTCAACAGCATTTCTGGAAGTTCTTTGTCTCATAAATTACGTCAGGGCCTACACACAAATATACATACTCACATATATACACTAATAATACTATATGTACACAATGATCTGTCCAGGCATATACATATATACATACAACCATATATACATATATATACGTGTGTATTTACATATACATATATGTGTATATATATTACTTTACAGATCCTTTGTGTATATGCTATGACTTTTAGTTGTTTTTTAAATAGAATTCCTGTGTCTGTGGATGTGTGTGTATCTGTATCTACATGGGTTTCTTGTGTTTTTTTCCTTTGCTCCTTTTCTAATTTTGATTTGTTTTTGGTTTATCTTATTTTACTATTTTTCCTTAGAAGTCTGTTTGTTTTCTAGGGAGAGACAAAAAAGGGGGCTGGATTGGATGGAAGTGGAGGTGGAGAGGAGCTTGGAAGGGTAGGGGAAGGGGAAAGCATATTTTGAATATGGTGTATTAGAACAGAAATCTATTTTCAATAAAAAAGAACAACAACAAAAACAGGAACAAGAGAGAATCCTCTTTGGATTACATAGAGCAAGGAGCTGAGCCCTCAGTGTGGTTTATTCTCATGACTACTGACCGGGAAGGTGGTCTTCAGCTTTCCGTGTCTTCAACATCTACCTTGATGTGAAGTGATGTTAGCCTCACTATGACTAATCATCAGTTTTTAATAGCCTTTGAAAGCCAAATATATCTTGGCCTATTAACATTTTCAGAAAATGCACGAAAAGTGAATTTGCATTTCTCAGATGCTGCCCAGGAGCGGCAAAAAGGCAACAAATCCGGGCAATCAAAGACAGTTGTTTAATCACCTCGCAGCAAAGGGCAGTTGAAGGAACGGAAGGGCTCAATGATCCACGGTGGGGCTGTTACTTAGAATGACGGAGCGGCAGAGTTTCATTAACTTCCTCACGATTAAGCAAGGGCACTTAAGACCTGATTAGTAGATCAATTTTCACGACCAGAAAAAAAGAACGTGTGTGGAAATCATTGATCTGTAGTGAAGACCAAGGTTCCTGTTTCCCAATGGCACCCTCTAAACACCGGTGATAACTCAAGATGGAGTCTTGGGGACCATGGGCGAAAGTTCACACATGGCTTTCTCTACAGAGGTTTTAGGGATAGAGAACTTTAAAACCAGTTTACGGCCTCTGTACTGAATTAATTGCACAATGAAACTTTTCCACATGAAAACTGTTTTCCTTATTACAGAAATTAGGGTTTTAAAATGTCGACTAGAACCCAGCTCAAGCTCCCAGGCAAGGTACCATTTCCATCTCCAAGGAGACAACTATTTCATCCTATGGTCTAGGGTGTGATGTGATGTGTTCTTCATAAGCTTATCTCATCTCATTTTAGCAGTGTCCTACATGCGGTACCCTCTGCTGCAGGTGAGGAAGCTGAAGGATAAGTATCATGTTTACAAGATACATAATTAATAAGTACCAGAGCTTGTATTTCCATTCAAGTTCATCTCGATGCAAAGTCCACATTACAAAATATGATGTCCAACAATTACACGTATAACCGCAGAAATCAAGTTTACTTGAGTGACTCAGACATGGTCCTCGCCAGACTATTTTCTAGAATGTTCACAACAGAATGTGCAATGCTTAATCAAAGAGTTCACACATCACACAATAGCTAACATGCCAAGTGTCCAGCAGCACAAGCAGCACTTGAAGAAAACAAAAAGATCCCCCTAAAATATAGATACTTTTTAAAGCCTAGCTAAATGTCTAAATTTCCTAACATTTTCTTGACTGTTGTGACTTCTTATGATACTGTATTTATCTGAGTTTCAAATCCTAGTTATACTATTGCTATTTTGATCTAATTACTTTAACTCCTAAAATACAGATAATGTTTCTAAGCTTCCAAGTAGCACACAGTAGGCGCTCTGATGTGCTAGTCTTAAAGAGAAAGAGTCAAAGTGTTTCGTTATGGTTATGGTTATGCACTTAGTAACCAACATCTGAGAATTCATAAACTCCCTTTTCTTCTTCATTTCCCTGTAACCCACTATCCCACTCTGTCCAGTCTTGTTCACTGTCCTAGTCCCCAGCTCAATGTCGCTTCCTCTATACAGCCACTGATTTAGTCAGCAACGGGAAAATTCTCCAGTGATATCCATCCTGACGTTCATGTGTATCTCCCAAATACAGATATATGCTGAAAGTCTACCACAGGGCTAGAGAGATGGCTCAGTGTCTGATTGCTTTCCCACGGGACCCAGGTTCAATTCCCAGACCCCACATGGTGGCATACAACCACTTGTAACCCCAGTTCCAGGGGATCTAACTTTCCCTTCTGGTACACAGACATACATCAGGCAAGACACCCGTCCACAGAAAAATAAATATATTAAAACAAAACAAAACAAAAAAATGTCTCCCTCTACCATAAGAGAATGCCATAACTTGGGAAAGGAACAAATAAAAGATAAATAATTTTATTTAGTTCCTTGGAGACCCTGGTCAGAGACTTGAGATTGTATCGACAGCTGTATTTCTTAGGCTGATTTAACTGCAGCTCAATAAAGCGTTTCTAACAACCTCCCAGACTGCATGAATGGCCTGGGCTCCAGGATCAAGGAGCTGATAAAGCAAAATGAGAAACATTCTAATTGCTTTGTAATTCCTCAGCACCCACTCAAACAACCCGGAGTCACAGCTCTGGCTCACAACCAAGTAAAGCTTCCAAGCTGGAGGCTACACGGGCCTCACACAGATGACATTATTTGGTCATATAGTTTTATATATTCCCGTCTGCATGCATACACACTGTATTCATACTCCAACACACACCTTTTAAAGACTTTTTTTCCCCAAGGCTTTTCCAGGCAGTCAGCCAAAGTCAAAGAGAAACCCTGCATTCTCTCCCAGAAATGATGCAACTTGGCCCCTGACCCACAAAAGGCTCGCATTTTCCAGAAGACTCTGGAATGGACTGCAGCCCAGGAGCTAGGAAATGGTTTATGATGGTGGGAGAGGGTAAAACTCACTGGCTCAGTTCTATTTGGAAATGTTCTTACTATCCACAGTAGTCATGAGACCACGACTCTGCGCTTATGCCAAAGCTGTAAAACCTGACAGGGATGCCCAGCCTTAAGGTCCCAAGTGTCACCCTTTTACGATGGAAGGGCAGTGAACACTGTGCAGAGCTGGGGAAGTCCCAGGGCAACAGAAGATGGCGCGACCATTGCAAAGTCAATAAGAAAGGAGAAATATAAAACTCTGGAGCCGAACTTGTTGACGGTGTTGCCAAGAACGTAAACAAGGAGGCTGGCATTGGCACCACCATCACTAGGGTTCCACACTCCAGCGCCAAGGGTGGCTTTAGGTTAATCCTGTGGAAACTGGGGAGGCGTGAGGTTGGCCCTCGATGCTGTACTTGCTGAATTGAAGAAGGGTCTAAACTGGGATGATCCTTAAAGAGATTGTGTAGGTTGCTGTAATTTCTTCAAATGGAGACAAAAAATTAAAAACATCATTTCTGATGCTATGAAAAAGATTGGAAGAAAGGATAAAAAACACCAACGTGTGAATTAGAAATCATTACAGTCATGAAGTTTGATCAAGGATCTATTTCTCCATGTTTTATTAACACAGGAAAAGGCAAAACTCGGAATGACAGGATGCCTGTGTTGTGCTGAGCTAAAAGTCCCATCCAGTGTACCAGCTTTTGAAACTGCCAGCACTCACTGGAAGCCCTTGGCCATTGGCACAGAAAACAGTGGTAGAGACACTAAGTTCATTGGTTCTGGATGGGCTAAAATTTGATTTTTCAGTGGTAGCCGTTAAGTTCCAGGGTTTGAGGACAGTACAGAAGAGATGGTTACTGCTACTGGTGCAACAGCTTTTGGAATGAACTTACATCTTAAAAATGTTCAGACTCGTGTCTTAGGAGAAATTGGAGAGACCAACAATGTCACGTTTTTTAAAAGGAAGAAAAGTCCAAACCGAACAAAGTATTCAAGGAATCACTGAGCAAGCAGACATCACTACTAGTGAATAGGAAGAAGAAAAGCGGCGGAAGGATTGAAGGGCACTCTCCAGCTCCTAGAATGTTGCTTTGGCATTAGCAGTGAAGTGCAGGGTGCTCAAGGCAGGGTTCCTCACGTAAACTTCAGAGGAGTCCGCTGAAGACAGAGCTGGCTGACATTTAAGAAAATCCCTGTAGCAGCGGCTGCTGGTTTGAGCTGACAGTATAGAGTGGTTTACTACTGTATTAAATGAGGACGCCTGTACACTTGTGATAGCGGGTGTAAGAACCATGTATCAGCATCCTGCATCCAACTTAAGTCACTCAGGAATTTCTCCCCCCACTCTGTCACAGTCAAGATGTCCTGCTTGCCAGCACCAGCCTTTCTGAGAAGACTTAAGAGAAACGGCATACAACTATGTGTCAACCTTCATGTCGCAAAATTTAGCTTGGAGTTGAAGATTTCACAGGCCTTGGCAAATACTGAACATCACCTATCTTTGTTAAAATTTCAAGAATATTCTGTTCGCTGTTTAACCTCTACAAAGTACCAAAGCAGCAAATGCATCCTCAGAGATAAAAAAAAAAAAAAAAACAACTCAATGACAAATGTACTTATGGCTCTTCACGAAAGGCTAGCTTCTCCATAAATAATAGGAAGACAGAATCAGTTTAGTAATGGTCACTGAGTAATGTCTACTCAACATGGAACGAGAAAAGGTAAAAAATACCTGTGTCACTTGGGTGACATCACTGAGCACTCTCCAGGCTCTGGGCCCTGGAGACAAAAGGAGCAAGCCCTACCTGGGGGTGTGGGGGAGGCTCGGACTAACTGCTGCCCTGGAGACAAAAGGAGAAAGCCCTGCCTCTGGGGCCCTGGGACTAGCCACTGGACTGCATTCAGGAGACAGGCTGCTGTGGGTTCTCTAACTTTCATTCACTGTGCGATGAATGCAATGGGCCCCGTGAAGGAAGCACAAAGATTCATCCCTTGGTGGGGTCATAATATGATATCCTTATTAGGATGTAACCAGAGGAAGAAAGAGGAGCCTAACTGGAGGAAATAGGTCACAGGATCCCACCAGGCCCTCTAACCACAATGATTGACATCTTTGACCACAAATTGGAATAAACCTTTTCTGTTCTAGGCTGTGCACCTCGGGCACATGGTTACTTTAGTGACAAGGCTAAGCAGTAGAGGAGGCTAGCCCATGGAAAAGGGAATTCAAGAGCTGTTTCATGCTTGTTTAGAAGAGAGTGAATGTGATGTGCTCGTCAGAATACTGAAGATGAAGGATGAAAGGATTTATAAGTACTGTAACATCATAAAATTTGGTTTCTGCACATTGGCACAGGAGACAACTTCCTGAACAAAACACCAATAGCATGGGCACTGAAATTGACAATTAACAAATGGGACCTCGTGCAATTGAAAAGCTTCTGTAAGGCAAAGGACACCATCAATTGGACAAAATGGCAGACTGCAGAATGGGAAAAGATCTTCGTTAACGCCATATCCGACAGAGGACTGATTTCCAAAATATATAAAGAATACAAGAAACTAGAAATCAATGAACCAAATAATCCAATTAAAAACTGGGGTACAGGTCTAAACAAAAAATTTGTAACAGAAGAATCTCAAATGGCTAAGAAACACTTAAGGAGATGTTCAACATCCTTAGCTATCAGGGAAATGCAAATCAAAATGACTCTGAGATTCCATCTTACACCTGTCAGAAGAGCTAAGATCAAAAATACACGTGACAGCTCGTGCTGGAGAGGATATGAAGTCAGGGAAAGACTCCTCCATTGCTGGTGGGAGAGCACCCCGGATCTCAGCCCAGAGTACCAGGCAGCTCCCATCACCTCTGCCTCAGACCTACGACTATTATCTAAGTACGGTGTCTGTGTTTAGTCTCTCTTCTCTGCTCTCTGCCCCTGCATTCACCTCTGTTGAGGTCCCTGTGTTGTGGTTAAGAGGTGGAAGACGTAAAAAGATGAAACAGGAGATGATGTGCTCACAGGCTGGAGGAAGGACCGACGGACATGAGGGAAAGACAATGAGAACACAACGGGAAAGAAGGCTGGAAAGCAGGAAAACGTAGAAAGGTCACGCTAGGAGGCAAGGGGTGGGTTAAAGAAGGAAGCAAACACAGGTGACAAAGGTGTGGCAAAGCCGCCACAGTGGACCTGGCTGCCTGAGGTACCTCTGGAGGGCTTCAGTCTCCCCATGCTTTGACCAAATTCCAGGTTTCAGACTTCATTCCTGGGCTAGCGTGGGAATAAAATGTCAAGATCAATCATATAAGCAAAGTGATTATAAGATGCCCCCGGCCCCACTTTTAGCCCCTTTAATAACCTAGTCTGCAAGTAAAATTGATCGGGATCCTGCAACTTTAGTTTTAATTCAATTTGCCCTAAGTTGCATCCATGGTCTTCTAAGCCAGTGTCCTAAATCTGAGGCGTCTCTAGGACCAAACAGGAATTCTTTGTATTCATCTTCCTTTCATGGCTGTAAATTCAGCTACCCTGGCTTCTTAACAGTCTTGGCACAGCAGAGGCAGAGTGGAAGACCATCAAACCCAGGTAGAACCCAACAGGATGCTTCATGCCCACTCCTTTCACCGCAAACCGGCCCAATTCGCTAATACCAAACGTTTTGCACATCAGCCCCTAGAACGGATTTTTTTTTCTCCCTTTGAAGTTGAGATGTTTCTGGCAGGAACCCACACAGGCACGGCTGATGTTCTCTTGGCTGCCAGCATTCAGAAAGCTGTCTGAATGGATGGCGTGGTGCCTGCTGCCCACCCCCACTGGATGCCTCCAACAGCTCAGGTGCCAAGTCACCATGAGCTGAGGCGAGCACGCAGTCTGCAGGGCACTCAAGCCCCGTCCTCTAGACCAAGGCTCTCGGGATGCCAGCAGATCAGCACACGATGAATGCATTTTTCTTCTTTGCTTTGGTTACATGGTCGGCTCCCTGGGATGGTCCCAAAGGTGGAAGGCACTGCCCAGAGCCAACGAAGTAATTCACATGGCTTGGCGATCCCCTTGTGGGAAGGAACTAATAGCTACTCGTGTTTGAGACCTCTTGTGAGCACTACATATAAAGCCAAGCTCACGAACTCAGCCCTCTTTGGAGGCCAGATGCCGTGTAGATGAGAGAAACAGGCAGGGTATGAAATCATGACGGACAGTAACGACTGTGGTCCAGTGGGGGCAGGGGACACATGTCTCGTCATCTGGCCACCAAGCTCCAGGTGATATCTGCCATGTGAAGGCTTCATGCAGTCATGTCAGGTCGGAGGTTGTTTGTTTATTTGTTTTAGGTTTTTTTGTTGTTGCTGTTATTTTTAATAAGTCTGGAATTTAGGTAGTCTACTACTTTCTGACTTTTAAGTAAACTTATTTGTAACTTAGAGGGACTTATCTTGTCTAAAACTTCCCCACTGGCTCCCCTGCACTGAGGACACTACAGAAGCCTCTGCTCAGGCATATGCTCTCCCTGACGTGGCTGACATCTGGACGATGGCTTGACGGCCTCTTCCCATAACTACTGCTTTGAATGTGTACTTGATGCTAGTCCTGCTCCCCGTACTGGCACAAACCTGTCAACCACTACTGCTACCACAGCCCTGAGAACATCTGTGTGGTTCTGATTAACTGTTCCGTCCCCACTCTGTGGACAGAAGTGAGAAGCAGAAGAATCACAGCACCTCACACTGATAACTTTTGGACATCGGTCAGTCCTATCAGATTTCCCTGGATCTATGCCTGCTTGGAATTCTCCATAGCTCATAGCAACCATCCCTACCCCACCAGGCAGCTCCAAGCATAGAAAAGTCTCTTGCACTAAAACCAACACCCATCCACTAGCTCAACAGGACTCATGCTGCTAGCTTTATGTAAAGATGAACAAGCTAGGGCCCTGCCCTCCTCCAAGGCTCAGGGGAAGGATGAAGTGATTATAACACTGCACACCAGACTTCCACAAGAGTGTTTTGTGAGTGTACTCAAGATATTGGGCAAGGCTAGTGAGATGGCTCAGTGGATAAAGGTGCTCTGTCACTAGGCCTGATGATTTGAGTTCAATCCCTGGGACCCACATGATAGAAGGAGAGAACCAATTCTCCCAAGTTGATCTCTGACCTCCACATACATGCCATAGTGTGTACACGCAATATATGCACACACAATTTAAATATATATTCATATATATATGTAAATTTATATTTTGTGTGTAAATATATTTTTATATGACGCATATAATATCATATGTGTGTGTAACAAAGCTAGCCAACCAAGAAAAGACTAGGACATATGACAACCCTTGAGAAGAGAATGTGAAAGTACTGGCCAGACAAGAAAAGTCTGATAGCTGTATACGGAAGTTATGAGTATATACATATGAAACTTCCTTAAGACTGAACCTGAGAATGGAAGCCCATCAAGAAGACAGCGGTCACGCTCATCTCTCACGACGGAGAGGTGACTGATTCAGTCTCTAGAACTGCACACCCCTAACACCGAATATTGTCACTCGACAAACCTCTCCTTGATTAATGCCTGCACACATTCTTCTCATGCTCTCTACCTCAAGTCAAATGAGCACAAAGATACCCAATCAGAATTATCCCTATTCTTTCTCACACGCCCAAGTCACCTAGTTAAAAAGAGCCCTGGAAATAAAATCCGGACATGGGGAGTACTTTAGATTTACGTGGCAGCTCACAGCTGAGAAAGCCTGGCTCGTCACGAATGTGCTCTCAATTCTGTGAAGATTTTTACTTCCCCAGATGAGCACAAGTGAAGATTTCTGTTACCATAACTGTGGTTCTCCTCTGAAAGCACAACTTTAAATTCGGAGTCCCACCTTGGGTAATTCAGATAATAACTAATTAAAATGTAATTGAAAACAATCTCATTAAGTTGCTATGAGGATTAAACTGTGTGGTGTATATGAAAAGTGCGAAGGCAGAGTGTCCCCGGCAAACGCTCAGAGAGGGGACGCATTGCTATTAATATTACATTATTAATATTACATTATTATGCCCCTCAGTCCTCAGGCAGCTTCATACAGCTCCCTCGGACCCATACTTCTGTGAGTTCTAGAACATGATCAGTTTCATTTTGGAATGGTGGTCACACCTGTTAAGATGAACTTTTATCTTTTCCACCATTCATTTGAACACACTCATCTGAAAAGACACATCTGTTCACATGGTCCGATTACCTTCTGTGATTTAATAAACACAAATGATTCTCTTAGGAATAATCTTGTATTGCTAAATAAAAGGGGCAGACACATACATTGGAAACAGAAAATAACAGTGAAAAAACACCACTTGGTTTTTCTCTTCCTAGAGATTTTAATCCCCTTTTCCCCCTCTGTTTTGTACTGGGGTTAAACCCAGGACCGTGCACTTGCTAGGCGGGTGCTCTACCTCAACCCTGGTTGTTTCCAGATATTTTTCTACCTGGGCATGGTAGCATGGGCCCACAATCCTATCATTCCAGAGGCAGAGATAAGAGGTTTGATTCAAGTTGAAGATCACTTTGGCCTGCACAGTAAGCTCTAGGCTAGACAAGGGGTAACTGTGATACTCTCCGTCAAACAAAACAAAACAACACAGAAACTAAAAAGCATGCATGGACACTAACTAAATAAATTAATCTTTTTTAAAATTTTCCAAGCAAATGTTTTTCTAATGTGCAAATTCCTAGATCCCATCCATCGGAGCTTCTAGCACTGACTAACGTCCTCACATGCCATCGCTCAGGTGTGGAAGACCTGATTCCTGTGTGTTACCCTGGCAACACTCCCAAACCCCAGCAGCAGCATCCCTGGACCCCTCCTGAGGACTTTCACTCTCAATCTTCAACAGTTCCCAACATGCAGGTCAACAGCATCATCGAAGATGAGGAATGCATCAACAATTGTCAAAGGCCACAGAACATTAACAGACAGAGGTCCCTTTTGGTCCATTTTTGCATTGCTCCAAAAACAATTATTTTATCCCTAAACTGGCTAAAAGTTAGTAAGATGACATACTCTGGATCTAAAAACAGTGTCAAGGCCTCAACTGAGCTGGTTCCTTGATTTAGGAGTGAAGCAATGTGACTCTCCTTATATAGCAGGGCATAGGTGACTGACTAAGGGCCACATAGTGGACAGAGGTACAGTTGAGCCTCAAACACAGTAAGATAGATGAGGACATTATCATTTTAATACAGAATTCCCCCTTGGCTATGAACTGTTACTATTTCAAGTCTGCTGGGGGTCAAGTTAAAGTAAACATGCCCACAAGTAGTCACTGGGGAGCTATTTCAGGAGTGTAGTTTAAAGAGGAGACTGGTGTGGGAGGTGTCCTTCTGATTTTGTGTTCCTTTTATTGATTAATGAATAAAGAAGCTGCTTTGGCCTGTGGCAGGGCAGAATAGAGCTGGAGGGGAACTAAACTGAATGCTGGGAGAAAGAAGGCGGAGTCAGAGAAGCCATGTAGCTGCCACAGGAGATAGACACGCCAGAACCTTGTCAGTAAACCACAAGCCTCATGGTAAAATATAAAATGGGTTAATTTAAGATGTAAGAGCTAGCTAGAAATATACTTAAGTTATTGGCCAAACAATATTGCAAACAGTATAGTTTCTGTGTGATTATTTTGGGTCTGGGCAGACGGGAATGAAAGAGCAGCCTCCGACCACAGGAAACCTCCATGTGAATAGGGACTCAAGCCTCAAAATCCACCACTAAATACCTAAGTTAGTCTGGGCAAGGACTAATTCTCTTAAGAACTCAAGTCCCTTCTTCCTTCAAACAGGCATAATAAAATATCCTTATGGTAGGACCATAAAAAGGTGTGAGAGTGTTAAGGAGGCATATGGATGAATAAATGGTTTATGAATCAGAAAGCTTTGGAAATTTACATTTTCATTCAAAGTAATAACTACAACAATAGCATTTCACCGTAAGCTAAATCTCAGTGAGTACAAACCAGGTCAGGCACTATCCTATCTTACAAAGACGTATTTAAATTCTCCTATTTAAATTCTCATGCCAATCTTCCGAGGGAGGTGAGTACTTTCATTATTATCTTGTTTCACAGATCAGTAAACTGAGGCAAAGGAAGGCGAAGAGCTTTCCCATGGTCACTGCGTGAGCATATAGAACTGGGTTATGAGGTCAGGCGGGCTAAATCCGGTATGGCTTTCTGTTTGTTTTGTTTTGTTTTCTCCCACATGAAACAGAGGCTTCTACAACCTTTAGTTTCCTATTTTCTCAATTCCAACAGCATCTGTGCCAAACCCCTGCAGGGAAAAATTAATACCAAGATCCGGTCTATTCCCTCAGCAACTTCTTCTTCTCCAGTCATATGATTTTCTCTGTGAAACAACAAAAACAGGAAAATAACCTTGAAGCTATTCTCACAAACCTGTTGACTAAGAAAAAAAAATTTTATCCATTTCACCAGTGCTATAAATAGATATACTAGGTGATGTTACACAAAGATTCTAAATGATTTTAAAGAATGTTCTCATTAAACTTCCCTCCAACAGTCCCCCCAAAATTATACCTGACTCTTATCGAAGTCACAATTGCTAACAAATATGAAGTTATAAAAAAAAAAAACTTAAGCGAAAGGTGAATCTGACATGGAGGTAAAATTCTGAAGTATGTAGAGTTCTGGCTGAGGTGGGGCTCTACAGTAATCCTAGCACACAGTGGGGAAAGCCAAGGGTTCAGAGGTTCAGCTTGAGGCCAGTGTGCCCTACATGAAACAAACAAACAACAAAATAGCAGCACTTGGAGAACAGAGGCAGGTGGGTCTTTGTGAGTTCAAGGCCATCCTGGCACACACAGTTATTGAGTGCAAACTAAGAAACAAATTTAAAAACTTAACAACATAGATAGAAACAAAGGCAATTCATTAACCTACTACCAGACCCTTTGTCCCTGCTCTTTGTTTTAAAGTATCAGTACCTGTAGAGCTAAATCTCACATACTATAGGCAGCAGCTACTGGTAAATACATGCCTCTCAGTTGATTTTATTTTCTTAAGACATACCCCAACTGCGAATGAGTACCTTCAGAAAGCAGTCACAACCAGTTCATTAGTCAAGACCGTAGGCCACACACATAACTTGAAATTTTCTAATAACCACAAGACAGGTAAAAGAAAGAGACGACATGGATATTAGTAATATATGTTCACATATCAAAATACAGCCATTTCAACTAAATAAAATTTAAAGGAAATTTATTGTATTTCACAATTGCACATACATTCTTCATTCTTCGAAATACATCATTTTCTTTCCCTGACAGCGTAGCTCGGCTTGGACCAGCCACCTTTTGGGGCCACAATAGCACACATCCCAGCAGCTATTACACAGGACGCCACCGGAGGCTAATGAGACGAAAACTAGCCAGTCACCTGAGGATTTCCTCAGCCAGAAAAAGACTGGCCAAGAAAGCCACCAATGGCTGGTGTGGCTGTGCTGCTGGAGATACAAAATCTCCTTGGAGGACACGTCAATAACGGTTCAGATCATGAACACGGGACGCTTGTTTTAAAGGAAAATCATATGTTAGAATTTCACGTGGTGCAGTCTGTAAGAACACTCACTATTACTATACACAGCAGGTGTGTGTCTTGGCATGGTGACAGAACACTTAGGGACAAAGGGTTTATGGAGCCAAGCCAAGTGTGCTCATGGTTTAAGGACTTCAAAGCCCACCATGGCGGGAAAGACCCCAAGGGCAGAAGCTCACATCAGTGCAGGACCTGCGATGAGGCCACTAACATCTCAGAGCCCTGGGAAACAGGGATTGACACTGGGCTGAAATAGGCTACGACTTACACAGTTGACCCCCAGCAGCCCACTTCCTCAGCTTGGTCACAACTCCTAAAGATTCCACAACTCCCCAGAACAGCACCAACAGCTAGGGAACCAGTGCTCAAACCCATGGACCTAGACAGAATAGTTCACACTGTCTAAATCTGTATTGGCATGGAGGATGTGGGGCTGGGGAAAGAGCATTACGGATATTCCTAGCTACAGAACGATTTCCGTATCTAGGTAATCATGAGCAATACAACTTGACTGGCGTGGATACTCAGTGGGATCCTGTGGAGGGAAGTTGGGGAGGGGGGGCAGATGTGGACAGAGCATGGCACAGCAGGGGATATCGGGGTCTGGGCAGGAGTGAACGCTCTCAAGTCTATCAGTTGCCTTCCCCCTTCCATTTCTCCTCTTCCTTCTCTCCTTCCTTCCTCATGAGAACGAGACATCCAAAGATGTCTCCTCTCCTGAACTATTTTATTCAATTTTGTCCTTGGGGTCCGTCAGTGGTGAAGCATATTCTTGGCATCCACCAGACCCTGGGTTTGATCACTAGTGTCCCAGATAAGGCAAACCCATCAGACCCCAAATTCCATCTAATCTACTTCATTGGTTTTGTTTTCCCAGCACTTACCATGTCCTGACACTATTAGTACCTACACCTATTTAGTGGCCAGATACCTATTTTCCCACCTTGTTCAGATTAGCTTTTGTGCTGCAATAACACACAAATCAAAACTAACTTTCTTTTTTTTTTCCTCATTTTTTTATTTATTTATTTATTTATTTATTTATTAAAGACTTCTGTCTCTTCCCCACCGCCGCCTCCCCTTTCCCTCCCCCTCCCCCAATCAAGTTCCCCTCCCTCATCAGCACAAAGAGCAAACAGGGTTCCCTGTCCTGTGGGAAGTCCAGGGACCACCCACCTCCCTCCAGGTCTAGTAAGGTGAGCATCCAAACTGCCTAGGCTCCCACAAAGCCAATACGTGCAGTAGGATCAAAACCCATTGCCATTGTTCTTGAGGTCTCAGTAGTCCTCATTGTCCACTATGTTCAGCAAGACCACAAAACTAACTTTCTATCATCAAGGGAGGTCAGCGCAGGAACTCAAGGAAGAAACCCGGAGGTAGGAACTGAGGCAGAGGCCACGGAGAAGCGCTGCTGATTGGCTGGCTCTCAATGCTTTGCTCAGACTGCTTTTTTAAAAAAAAAAAAAACCAACTTATTTTCTGTGCATTGGTGTGAAGGTGTCAGATCCCCTGGAACTAAAGTTACAGACAGTTCTGAGCTGCCATGTGGGTGCTGGGAATTGAACCTGGAGGAGCAGCCAGTGCTCTTAACCACCAAACCATCTCTCCAGCCCCCCCAGATGCTTTCTTATACAACGCAGGAAAAGACATGCCCATGGAAGCAATCCCTCAACTGTGGTCCCCTTTCCTGAGTGACACTCTAGTTTGTGTCAAGATGACAAAACAAACCAATCAGCACAGCCCTGGAGCGGAAGTGCCATGAGGATGGAGAAGTAGCTTCCAGGGAGAAGCCGTTCCTTTGCCTGCTCTGACTGCCAGAGCCTACTCCCACAATGGGCTTGGATTGAAAACACTCCCACTCGGGCTGTCAATCATCATTACGCCCTTGTACCCCTCTTCTGAAGACCCACCTGGTGCACCTAGATAACCAGAAAAACCGGCTCATTTCAAGATCTTGAAACCCAGCTGAACGTGACTCATTCTGAGGACGCAGGGCAAGGCATTCATTAGCAAACCCACCTCGTAGTTAAAGGAGAGAATATGCATATTAGAGAGTAGCTGTAAGGGCTTTAAATGGTCCACTTCATACCTAACACTGTGCGATTGCTGTCCTGTTTCATACCTAACACTGTGCGATGGCTGTCCCGTTTCATACCTAACACTGTGGAATCGAGGAAGGGAATTATTACTAACTGAAAGCCTTGCTTAGAAGAGCCATAATTGGAAAAGCATAGGTTTATCACGAATAAATTTAATAAGGCTAAGTAGTTTCATTGAAAAAAGAGCTCACATAATTAGGGATTTCAAACATGGAAAGAAGCATCAGTTTCCTCATAGAATAACTGAGTGACCTCCCGGCATGGGTCTTTAAATGTGATGGAGGATAAATGTCAGCCGAGCTGGGTTTCTGGGGCTTCTGCTCTGGCTATAAACCTTCCACTAGGCTGCACTACAAAGAAGCATAATAAAATTCACCTCATGTTTAATCATCAAGAGTATAAGAAAAAAAAAAACCATAGGAGTCCTCAACTTAAGAACAAGCTGCACCCCTGAAGGAATATACAGGCTGTAAACTGGATTTGGGAAACTGAAATTTAATTTTCTAATGATAAATACAAGAACGTATTTTTCTGGAAAAGTTGAATAACTTTTTTGGGGGGGAACCAGTCACAAGACTGCTATAGATGGTATTTAGTTTCTTGGCAAAGATGCAACCAAGCAGATTGCAACACATGGAATTCTGGATCTTGACAGGGTCTGTGATTGACACTGGGGAGAAATCCCCAGTTTCTGTAATGACAAACCACCCTACCCTATAACTGACAATTGGGAAGACAGTCTAACTCATGCATGCCATGTTTATCTGTCTCTTCCTGGACCAAGATATTAGAGATATTAATCACCCAACCATGGCCAACGCTTTAGGTGAATGAGACAGCTACATGAATAGTCACACCATTTAGACCACGGGGAAAGAAGAACAGGAAATGCTCAAGTTTAAGCATAAGAGATTACTAAATATCAGTGTGATGCCACTGAGGCCTATGGTGAGGTGTGGTGTAGACATTTAAGAACACATAGAAATGCATAGCTGTCCTTTTAAAGTAGAAAAAGCATCTAGAAAATGCAGGTAAACAATTTGAAGTATCGGTGCCAAACTAACACCGTTTGGACAATCAGCTTCCTCCTGGCAAACTCTACCTACCAGAGGACAGCAAACTAAATGCTAATCCTCACTGTCCACACACAGCTTTTTTGGACAGCATCTTCTGGATGCACCTTCCCCTTATTAAACACACAGTGAGGCCATTCAACAAGGATATCCATCATAGTTAATGGCTGCAGTGAACGCCTGCCTGAACCACCTAAGGGACAGTTTTGTAATTAGGAACAAGCGTGGGATGGCCTTCCAATGTGGAGGGTTTCATTCCTTTGGTCTTCTGGGGAATGAGGGGACAGGGGAGGATTAACAACAGACACTAAGCACATCTGTGGAGGGAGGTGGCACTCCACACACCAGGCATGCAGAAGCTCCGCACCCCCGCCCTGCAGTTATAGAGAAGGAATCTGGAAGCCACAACAATGCCACTGTGTGCCATGCCATAACTTAACACACTAAGGATGTTCTGAACTATGCTGTAACACTCTGGAAAACATCAATACAACCCTGTACCTGTTATCCCAGTGCCATTCTGGTACGAATTTAGAGCCAGAGGAGCAGCACACTTCCAAGATTTCAAACAGGTCCTCAGAACTGTCTCTGAGACCACCATTCCATTACTGGGGATATGGAGCATCTTCGGGTGTGGGTGACATCTGACATTTGTCCTCTTGCTGTTTCACACTGGCCACTGCATCTACTATTGCCTGAGTCCTGATGCCAATGAGATACAAAGGATGCTGGGGCAAATCTGAGCAAGAAATTATTTCAGGAGAGGTTTCTTTTTGAAACACCATGCTTATCATTTAAGATTAAATCACATGAGGTGGGGGAGCAAATCTTCCCAGAATAAAATGGGTGAGAGGAAAAAGAACACACGAAGAAGTAGGCAGACGAGTAACAAAGAAGCAGACGGGTGCTCCAGGCCCGACTCCGCCAGTATGTTTTATCTCGCACCCATATGTTCACTGACAACTCCCATATGGTTTTTCTTTTACTGTAAGAAGTTGGGGATGGGGTTAGGGCAGAAACAGACATTCATTCACTTTCTACCTCCAAAAGCTGTTGCAGATGCCGAGAATCTGACAGCTAGGAACAGAGACACCCAAGTCAAAAGAAGTTCCCGCCAGGCCATGGCTGATGTACTCCAGGTTGGTGGTAGTGTGGGGAGGACTCTTCCTGTCTTCTCTGCCTGTTCAGGTCCTTTGTGAGGTCCTATCACAGGCACCGCTATCTGCAAAGTGTTTTTGCAGAGGGTTTAGCATATAAGAGATCACCAACTCCATCCATCAATGGCCAATGACCTCACTTGGCCAGCTAACTGACGATAAAGACACAAACCCCTGCATGGTCCATTGACCTCAGTGATAACAATGGGTAAAACAATGGGCCTTTAAACGTTTGCAGCAGCAAAAACCATCAGAACTAAAAAGTGAAAATAATTTGATTGTCTACTAACTAAGGGATATTCAAAAGGCTGAATGTCTATTTAATAGGATAGTATTTGGATGTTAAAAGAAATGGAATATGTCCTATGTCATGGTTGGAGCTTGAAATCATGCTAAGTAGAGAAGTGAGATACAAGAGGACAAATAGAATTTCACTTGTGTCTGTTATCTTTAAGGGCAGAAAGTAAAAGAAGGGTAAGTTAGGGCTGGAGAGGGGCAGAGTGAGGAACAATGGCTGGTGGGTGTAGACTTCTGGGGGGGCAATGCTGACATTGTTATCTGTGGGGATAGTTGTACCACTCTGAATAAATTAAAAACCACTACATTTTTGTGACTACATTTTTATGATTATATATTAATACTAAAAAAAATAGCATTTTAATAGTTAGAAACATATCCCAAGGCCCATGTTTTAAAGGGCTGGTGGCCTTTCAGTGGAGATATTTATAGGACCTAGTGGAAAGATCACTGGGACCGTGACACGGCAGCAGGCAGGCATGACACGGGCAGTAGCTGAGAGCTTTACCTCTGATCCACAAGCACAAGGCAGAGGGACACTGCATCTGGCATAGGCTTTTGAAACCTCAAAGCCCACCACTCCCAGTGACAGATCTCCTCCAACAAAGTCAACCTCCTAATCCTTCCTTAACAGTCTACCTGGGAACCAAACATTCAAGAATATGAGCCTAGGAGGGGTATTCTCATTCACACCACCACCAATAGTGTCTCCCTCTGATTCATCCACTTTCTTCAATCTATGGAAGGCCTATGTTGAAGCTGCAGTTGGTAGAAGTCAATAGGCATGTGATCTTGACCTAAAGTCTGAGCTCAAGGAAGATGAACACTACCACTCCATCACCTATTGTCTCCATCATCTGTGGTATCCATCATCTGTGGTATCCATCATCATCTGCATTCTCCATCATCTTCATTCTCCATTATCTATAGTCTCCAACATCTGCACCACCTGTACCCTCTATCATCTGTAGTCTCCATCATCTGCAGTCTCCATCATCTGTAATCTCCAACATCTGTAATCTCCAACATCTGTAATCTCCAACATCTGCATCATCTGCAGCCTCCATCGTCTATAGTCTCCAACATCTGCATCATCTGCAGTCTCCATCGTCTATAGTCTCCATCATCTGAAGTCTCCATCATCTATAGTCTCCATCATCTGAAGTCTCCATCGTCTATAGTCTCCATCATCTGTAGTCTCCATCATCTGCATCATCTGCAGTCTCCATCATCTATAGTCTCGTCTCCATCATCTGTAGTCTCCACCATCATCTGTACCCTCTATCATCTGTAGTCTCTATCATCTGCAGTCATCTCCAACATCTGTAATCTCCAACATCTGCATCATCTGCAGTCTCCATCATCTATAGTCTCCATCATCATCTGTAGTCTCCATCATCTGTATGCCTTCCACACTGGACACATTTCAGATGGGCACGACTGTGCTTCTCCTCTTCATGGATGATATATAACCCTCAATAATCAGAAACCTATCATGACTGCAGAGTATGGAATCGTAAGTGACTAGCCCTAAAGAGTAAAAGATTTCAATGTGAGGCTGCTTCTTAGAAACTCTGGTTTTAGAAATGGTAAATCTGAATTTCAAGGACTGACAACATTAGTTTAAAAACAAAATGCACCCTGGGGAACTCCTACTGTCAACCACACTAATCTTAAGCCTGTGTCTTGTCCATGGGTCACATTCCTAAGTACGCCTTGAGGATTGCATAATGCCTACTGAATAGCATGTGGCAAATAAAAACTGTTATAAACAAATTCATACTGAAAACTGGATTTCAGCCTGATCAACATGAACCACTCCTGCAGGATGGTTCATGTTTAGTTTTTAGTTGCTTTTTGTTCATGGTTAGTTTTTATTGCTTTTTTGTTCCTTGAATGCACGTTATTTATATACTTCATTGAAGAATCAACCAACTCTTTGTACTTATTAAAGCAGGAAAACATCCTTCTCGAGCCCTTGCTCCCTAGCGGTCACCATAAATACACAGGCCACAGTGACCCTTACAAACAGAAGAGCATGATGCTGGTCTATTTTCAGCCTGTACTTTCTAGGCAAGAAGCCATGGCTGGTCCTACCCAGTCACCTACGACAACAGTCACTCTGACCACCCTCTTTGCCAGACATCAACACGGGGGTGCTTTGATCTCAGTCTTGGTGTTGGCAATCCCCAGGACATTCCCATAGCTTGCTGTCTTCCTCCTTAACAGCCCAGATCAAACTTTACCTATTCAATAACACCTTGGGGGGTATTTTGTTTGCTAATTTTTTCCACAGAGTCTAGAACATCACCTGTCACATAGTAGGCAGGCATTAAATATTTGTCTAATACATTTTATATGAAGAATGTCAACCACTGAAGCGTTCTAGAGTATTTCTTAATCTATAATTAAACACTACTATCAAAATTTCAGAGTTTAGGATAGATGAATGGACAGCTCAGAGTGACTTCTGCTCTAGCAGAGGACACACAGCCATCTGTAACTCCAGCTCCAGGGTATCCAACACCTCTGGCCTCCTGGGACACGGGCACTCAGGTGCACATATGCCTATACAGATACAAACACATACACATAACTAAAAATAGAAAACACAATGTCTAAAAACAACTTAAACTGTCCAGAGTTCCACATGTGTCTAGGTAGTTACTATGCCATCTTTAGGGGTTTCCTTTTCTTACAACCTGAGAGGATTCATCGCTCACTGCGAACAGACCCAACAGACACCAATGACTGGTCAGTGTGGCACGGCCAAGTAGCTCATTCACAACAAATCCTGAAGCCCACGGTCGGTGGCCACTGGACAGGGCCGCTGTGAAGAGATCCAATGTCTCCGCCTTCTTCGGAGAGAACTCACAGCTCTCTGAGTTCACAGTCTTTGAGGGAGGGGACTCCCAGCCAGTCAGCAGGGTGCATCAATGAAAGAATCTGCTACTATTCTAAGGATTATTTCCTTATTCCAGGCTCCAAGCCACTAACAGTTTATTATTTAAATTCAAATATAGCTCAGGTATTCTTTAAAAAATAAAAGTCTTCAAAAGAAAAAAAAACAAAAATAAATAACTCCATATGACTCAGTATAGCAGCCTAAGGGACAGCCGACACCCAATGCCACCTGCCTGCCTTCTTACCAGAAGGTACTGTTTAGGACTTGATACGCTCATCTAAGGGCTCATTTTCATTTATCCAATGAGGTAGATATTTGTAATAGGTCTGAGAATTGAGTCTATGTAAGTATAGAAGAGCAGTCAGATAACTGGGCCTAGTCACACACACACACACACACACACACACACACACACACACACCTGTAATTTTTGTGCTCCAAAGTGGAGGCAGGGGGATCCAGAAGGTTAAAGTAGAATACATAGCAAGCCCTTGTTTTAAGAAAAAGAAGAGAATGAGGAAGGTGGGAAGGACACAAAATGAAGGGCATGTGAGGTGACACATGCTAATTTACTTGATTCAGTCACCGCCTGATGCAACACAGCGAAAGATCATGTCATTCGGTATAAGCGATGCAGGCTTTTCCAATCAAACCCAGAGCTCGTTCATATCACAATTCTCCCCAATCTGCTTCCTCTGGGGATCCAGTCTAACTTCCTAGGCCGGGAATAATAGGCAAGGCACAATGCTTACCTGATATTTAGACAGGGCCTGGGGATCTGAACAGTCAGGACACTTAGAGACAAACACTCTAACCACCGAGCTCCCCCATCAGCCTCAATATAAGCATTTTAAAGTTTCCAATAAAAAAAATAAAAAAGAAAGGAAAAACTACAAAGAAGTTATTCATTTTGTGTGTGTGCTATGCTCAGAGAACAGAAGAAGGCATCAGATCCTCTGGAGCTGGAGTTACATAGGGAGTTACCAGTCACCTGACGTGGGTGCTGGGAACTGAACTTGAGTCCACTGCAAAAGCAACAAGGGCTGTTCACCTTGGCTCCCTCTCTGCAGCACAAAAGCATTTTTAATATTTTTAATGAAAAGAAGGAAAGAAAAGGTATTACTATTTGTTGGCACGCCACATGTCCATCCACTTATTCCTTATTTGTATATTCGCTCATTTTTTCATGGTACTGGGGATTGAAGCCCAGGTCTCATGGCTCCCAGGCAAGGGAGTATCTGACTTTTTCTTAAAATGATCTTGAAGGCAGTTTCTACACACATTAAGATGTGAAAACAAAAGCAAACCCTGATTCCATGAGAAGACGCAACCTGTTCAAGTCCTACACTCTGCAAAGCGGCGCTCCAGGGCTGTCCCATTAGATCCAGGGCCCTCGGTGCTCCAGGGTTGTCCCATTAGATCCAGGCCCTTGGTGCTCCAGGGCTGTCCCATTAGATCCAGGCATCCCTAAGACCCCTGAGCATTGCTTTAAAAAAATTCATAAAGAAGTGGGGGGGGGGGAGAGAATCCCATCAAAATTGTCAAAGAATTGACTCTGAACAACCTGTTTTACCAGACTTGAGTAAGCCTGTGTCCTTTTTTCCCCTGGATAGTGGAAATTTCATTATTTTTTTTTAAATCGTAGCTGCTCTCAAACCCTACCATGTTGCACAAAATAGGAAAAGTGTTTTCTATACAATTTTACAAGAGGCGTTCCTGCGGACAGCTATGAAGGCCTGTGTTGACAGGACAGTGTGTCTGCAATATAGGAAAAACGATTAGCAAAATGTCTTACAGAGCAAAAACTCAGTTGATAATTTCGAGGCAACAGTATCTTCAGGCTTGGGATATAGCTCAGCGGTGGAGCAGTGGCTAAGCAGGCATGAGGCCCAGGCTGAACACCTGGTACCACCTCTCACATCCCAGTTATATTTACATAATCACATATATACTACTAGCACACAGTTGTACATAATCAAGGCTGTTTGCTAGAGCTTAGGCTCAGCTACATGGCGGCATCCTCGGTGCACCCATGCGGTCCAATGGCAGCATCACTACTGGAAATGCTAATAGAACACCAGTTCCAAGTTATCTTAGAGATGCTGCCAGATGTTAACGACAGTCAGGAAACTTGGGGTTCCCTTTCACTTAAGAGTTTATATGCTTTCGGTTGAATCATGAACTTTCCATTTACTGAGAAACTAAATGAAAACTTGTGCAAAAAAACACAGATCAAAGATGTGTCTTTGCCTTTTTTCCTCGTCTATGTGTGGGGGGAAAATCAAGCACCAGGAGGTGACGGACATTGCCTGTACATGTGGTTTGTTCGTGACTCCTGACCCCTGTGGCAGACGTTACCAATGGACATCCCTTCTCTGCACTTCCCCAGCTGTCCAGCCACACACTGTCAACACTCATTGCAGCATTGAGGAATCTGAAGGACCACAATGGACTCAGGCTGGGACCACACAGAGCTCGAGGCCCGAACCTCAACTTTGTCACCTCCTAATTTTATGACTCCAGGTAAAATTACCTCTCTTCTGGACGTCTTGGTTTCTTTTTTCTAGTTGCAAATTAGGAATGACGTTTGCCTTCAAAATGGCTTTAAAGCTTATGATTTTTTTTTTAATGCTAGCAACTTTACTTCCATGAGCATATCGTTTAGCATTACTCAATACTTCAGCAAAAGCTCTTTGTAAGGCTGGAATGCATGTATTTTCCATGCAAATTCTGTTTGTGGTCCACTGCATGAGTACTCTGAAGCCAACTTCCATTTGGAGTGTCAAACATAAGATACCACTAATTCTCGCTGGGAAGCCGGCCCCAGGCCCAGCAGTGTGGGTCTTGTCTGAGTTTGGTTAACCAGGGGCATAGAAAGTAGAAGAGTCCGGTGAGAAGTCAGAGTCGGGAAAATGCGGGGCCTCGGAACTGTCATGTCCAAGGATGGCGGTGAATCACAGATGCCAGTGAGGTCACTTTCTACATGAGTCATTGGTCAGATGCTGATCCAGCCCTTCCCCCTCCCCCACACGCAGGAAAATTAGGCAAATCACAGATTAACTGAAGAAAGGAAGGCAGGGAAGGAGAAAGATGGGGGAGGTGCCAGGTTCACCAAGTAAATGATTACTTCCCATGAGAGAAAACATTTTCATGAATTCTGATTATAGAAGCTTATCAGTGACTAAGTCTGAAAGGCAGGTTCCCCATCACCCATCTTTTCTGAGTGAGAGACTTTAAATCCTAAAATTAAGAACATGCTGAACACTGAAGGGCCTAAAATCCTAAAGTTGCTCTTAATTCCACCAACATAAACACCCTAAAAACTCCGGCAAAAGAAGTAAAAGGCTGAAAAATAAAATAAAGAGCCAGGGTAGAGGAAGCTTTCTTAGAGAGAATAAACGTGAAGTTTTTGGTTTTCAGAGGCATAGTAGCCCAGGCTGGCCCAAGATTCTTGGTCCTCCTTGTGTCCACCTCCTGAATGCTGGGGTTACAAGTAGAAGGTACTATATCTATTTTAGAAATTATTTTCCTCTTAATTTTAAGGGTTTTTTTTGGCAAGGTATACAACTCTTATTCCTCGTTATTACAACATTACAGCAAGAACACTCTCCAAATTTTGATGATCTTTAGTTGTCCAGATTCATTTCGCTGCTATGACTGCTGGAACACGTTCTGAATCCGGTACCCAAGGGGAATGAAGGGATCAAACCAGTTGGTTTAATAACTAATTCTTATTTAAAAACCAATTTAATAAATGCTACAGACTGGTCTTTTTACAAACGTGAATAAACACCCACTGCATGTTAATCACATTGGAAACCCAATAAAGTTAGACTATGGATGGTCCCTCCCAGAGCTCCAAGAGCTTGCAGGAGCAAGGCAACAAAAAAAAATTGTTCCTTCCCCACTGTATTATGAGCTAAGTGCAAAGACAGAAAGGAGCAGGGAATGTAAACAAACAGGGCGTGGGACACCTCACAAGGCAGAATGAGGGGAGGGAGGATGCAGGCCAGCCTGGCTGTCCCTTTGAAAGGCTGCCACATTGCATGAGGCACACTCTGGAACAGCTGGAAGTTTGCAGTTATCAGGCTCAGTCAAGCTTTCCCTCAGTCTCAGACGTCCCTGCTGTGCTGATGGCTTGTAGGCGCTTCTGCAGAGCACTAAGGCTCAGGGAGATTTTATCACAGGGAAACTCACTTTGTTAAGTTGACCTGCTCCGGGGTGAAGGGAGGTCAGAGGCAGATACAAAAAGAAGCAGCCATTGTAGAGACTTGATAGGACACCGTCCAACAGTCCTTGGGAGGGAATCAGAGGCAGGCCTTGTGCTGGTGACATGGGGACACCTGTATACCATGTACTGTACGCTGAGGCCGCTGCCATATGTCTGAATCCCAATAATAGCCAAAGACAGAGCTGACTTACACAAGGCGCAAAAGGCTATCTGCCCAATCCCTTAAAGTGGGACAAGTTATGAAGAGAAGCAGTGTCAAGGTATAGGGAAGTGAGAAAGAACCCACACCTCACAGGATGAGGATACGGGGGTAACAGCCATCCGAGGCCTTCTCTGAGTATAGGCATATCAAAGGCGGCTTTGACACTTGAAGATGCTTCCACGAGGGGACGTGGAGCCGAGGGCAGGCAGAAAGGAGGAGGGCTGTGGGGCTGAGGGTTTCCATTTCTCGCCTCCTTTGAGAAGATATGTCTCCCTTTCAATCAGTGTATTCACATTCCAGCCAGCTGCAAAACAGGGTTGAGAGCCAAGTCCCTCCTGCCAAAGCGACTCTTCAAACCGGCAGCCTCAGGTCTGATAACCAGTTAAAATGTTCAACACAATCACCGCCTTTCGGTGGAGAACAGAGGCACCGTTGTTCGGAGATCCATTTTCAAGTTCAACTCGTCTAGAATTATGAAATTCAAAACAAGAGCCATTGGGTTCAAGCGGTATCAGAGTGAAAGGAATGCCTGTCCAATGTGGGTTCCCTTTCTTCATCCTCACCCGACACACAAAGAATATCTGGATTCCCCTGCCATGGTCAGGAAAGCAAACTGTCAATAACGGTGACTGCTCAGGAACTGAAGAACTACCTCAGAGCCGCATAACCCCGTACGGGGGACCAATTCCATTTCTAGAATGTGTACCATTCTTTAAAACCAAAACACCTGATGTAAGACTCAAGGTTTCCCAGAAACGGATGGCTCAAGAGTGAAAAGCCCACATTCAGCACTGATCTGAGTGAGCGGCACACTAAAGCAAGTACCGCTGAGAAATTTCCTCCTGCTCACATCAAAGACTCTGACGCTTCTTCTATAAGAAATACATATTTTTGGAAATTGCATAAGTCATGTTCGTCTATCCATTCAACACACATATGAAAAATGGCTGCCATTTGTGAGAGGGTATACCAGGCCTGTCTCATGTCCCCTCCCCTCCCCCACTCCTATGTAGGGACAAGAAAGTATTGCATAGTCTGGATCCTCAGATGTTTAGGATCTTGTGAGAAATAGGAAATATAAAAGGAAGAAAAAAAAAACAACACATGTGCCCTGAAGTATGAACGCATGACTATGGGGGAGGGGTCAGGTCCAGGTGACACTGATGGGTTATCCACTGTCTATCCACATTTAACAACAGGCTGTCCCCTGAGAGATGGATCAGTAGAAGATGCTGGCCTGAGGAAGACATTAATATCTGTCCACTGAACAGAAGATCCTTATTCTAAGGAACTGAAGGGTCAGAGGTGGGCTCTGTTAGAAGAGAAACGAACAGTAAGGTCAAAGGTCTTCTTTGGGAAGGTTTTTCTCAGATCACAGCAGGAAGGGAGAGAGACTAGGTGTAAAGACACCGAGAAGCCAGGCTACTCACCAAAAATGATATTACTAAGACGAGAGGGTGCTGACACTGGTACCCGAAGGAGAAAATAAAACCCGGTCTTCTCTGTTGATGGTTTAAGTTATAGAGACCTCTAGGGACTGTGTGACTTAGGGCAAAGGAAACCAGGTGGCATTTTCAGCTAAAAGCATTCTTTGTATTGTGGAGATCATGCTTGCAGAATAAATCACAAAACCATAGGAACATTTCAATTGACGGAAAGAAAAGTCTCTTGACAAAATTCATTGTAAAATCTGAGCAATCAAGAGCAGAAGGAGACTTTGGGGACCTTACAATGGGCACCTATGAAGTACCTATAACTTACTCTGTATTTAGTGGGTAGACGGCAGAATGTTATCCTTGGGATTGGAACCGCCCATTGCCTCTATTCAGCACTGAACTGGACGCCAGAACGACAAACTGATTAAAAACTAATAAAGAAGAATAAAAGACCTCAACCAGTCAAAAACGTTGATAAAGAAAAAGCTGAAGAAGTTTATATATTACGTATTACACGACTTATTAGAGTTGTAGGAATCAGTAAAGTGTGGTATCAGTACGAAGCTAAATATACAGATCCATGCACCAGTCAGTATAAAGTCTGGAAATAGGAACACTCAGGGTCAATTTATTTTTTTAATAAAGCTTCAATCAATAAAGGAAGGTATTTTAAACAAGAAACCTGGAACGACACATATCTGTGTACACAGAAAAAGCAAACCCTTAGCGAACATCACAAACCAACATTAACCAAAAGTGGGTCACAGAGCTGAATAAAAGAGCTGGAGTTTACAGCACTTCAAGAAGACATAGGGGGAAAAAATTGTAATGACCTTGAACAAGGACAGGTAAAGCAAAACCACAGTGAGTCACCTGACCCGCTAAAATGTTCAGGAACCGAAGCACTGAGCTGAAGAGGATATGGGGCAAATGCAACACCAGGCTTCCAGCTACGATGCCAAGGGGTGCTGCTTTAGAAAACGATTTGGAAATTTCTTATAAGGTCAAGCCAACCACAGGACATGGCCATTGCACTCCTGAGTAGCCAAGAGACATGAGCGAGGGTGTCTACAAAGATGTTCGTGGTATCTTTATCTGTAGTAGCAAAAACTGTAAACAATCCAAATGCCCATCAGATCAGAATAGGCGCAGCATGGACGGACCTCAGAGCTCCACTGAGTTAGAGAGGCCAGTTCACCACACCCTCACTCCCCCATTCTCCACTCCACCACACCCCCACTCCCCATTCTCCAGTCCACCACACCCCCACTCCCCCATTCTCCACTCCACCACACCCCCACACCCCCACACTGAGGGTAACTACTGCTATGATCTCAATTCTACAAAAGCCCAGGAAATTCAAACCTAGCTAGTGAAAGAAAACAGATCTGAGGTCGCTTGGGAAGGTAGGGCTGGGAAGTATAAAAGAAAAGTTTTCAAAAGGGCATGGCAAAATTCAGGAGCAGTGGCACCAGAAATGATCAGAGGCAAACATGATAGTACTTAAATACATAGAATTTACTGTGTGCCAATCTATAGAAGACAACCACAGAAAAGGAAAACAATTTATAAATCTAAATAAGCATTATTAAGGCCAATTATTAGGATGCTAACAAGGGCAAGATAAAGAAGAAATAGGACCTGGGCCTTTCCCATTGCGTTGTTTGACTTGGTTGCTGATAAGAACTCGCATGTCATAACACAGCTCATGGCAAAAGAACACAGCAGGGGCTTGTAGTCAAATACCTGTCAAGATGATTATGTATGTAAAAAAAATAAAATAAAAAATAAAAACCCTGAAAGAGTGAAGACACCAGAGTGAGGGGACCAGACAGAAAGTGGATTGCAATGGATGCTATGGTCCTTCCCAGGTACCTTGCTCTGAGACAAAGGTCCCCAATTCTACAGCAGCCAATGGTGTTGGCTGAAGGGTTCCCCCCACAATAACTGACCTGGCTAAAGGGGATCCCTTCCTACATTCATCCCTGCTCCAGTAACCCTGTGACATCAGTTCGATCCTCTGAGGAAGTGTTAGTCTCAAAGGAGTCCCCAATAAAATATCTGCACACAAAACTCCGGTTTTCCAAGAACTGAGACCTAAGTCATTCTCCAATGTAGTTTACTATAGAAAACTGAATGTCCTGGTGAAAAGAAGAAAAGGCTTACTGGAGAATCAAGGTCTGAAAGAACCAATTTCTCAAGCTGAGCGGAGAAGAGAAAAATAACATTGTTATCATTATTAGGATTGATAAACAATTACAACCAAGTCCACAAAATCCGTTTGTGTGCCATGAAGAAGCAGTCTTCTGCAATGCTGCCCCCCATGACGGTGAGAATAAGACCTCAAAGGTGAGCCTGCTGGGCTTCCCTCTGGCCCCTGGAGAATTTCCTGCTAATACTGACATCAAGACAGAGTTAAAAGTCACAGCGCTGAGTCAGATTTCTGCTGCCTGTCTCAGGGAGATATCAAAATAAGGGAATTGTTTCCAGGCACTGAGAGGGGCTGTGGGTGGGCTCCCTGGAACTCTGCAGGAACTCATCTTTTCCGCCTGAATGACCAGGTTTTAAGGGAAGAGCAACAGTGGCCTGTCCACGTCACTCACATACACCAAAGAGTTACACATCTCTGTCGGTGTTATGTAAGTCCCCTGAGTGGACATCTTTACTGCACAGTATTAGGAAACTGTTAGGATATTTGTGAATTGCACACATTCCACTCTCCTTGCAGCTCTGCACACAAACTACACACTGGTGAAAATCGCCTAAGTGATATTCTATTTCTATCCCACCGTAGCTATTCATACCCCACTGCCCGTTAGGTACCTACATTCCTGAAGCATTCAGAAAGCACCGTTTCCCAAGCCAGTCAGCTTTGACTATCTCTGTGTCCCATACACTATCCCTCCTGCCAGGGGAAAGAGAAGAGCTTAAAGCAGAGGCCCAAAGCTAGCCACCTTCATCAGGGTTCAGATGCTTGCTCTTGCTGTTCACAAGCTATGTGCCCTCCAGCAATCACTCAACTCTTTCCCCCACTTCAAATGAAAAAAAAAAAAAGGAGTAACAATAATATTGGTATCTTAGAGGAATATGATGATTGTGCATTTCCATGGGTAATTCCTGGCATGTTATGAAATCAATGAATACTAATTATCACTAATAAGTTAGTGAAATGTAAAGATTTCTCAGTGATGATAAAGACCAGATATCTCCTATTAACTTTGTGGATGTGCTGAGTTATTTGCCAGGCATCTTGCTTACGTGTACACACTGTTCAGCTGGCTCTGAATGTCTGGACCACACAACCCTCCTGTGTTAGCCTTGGGAAGCTTACACTAAGGGCACGGACTAGTGTGACCAGCTCTCAGTGCAAGTTCCTGCTGAATAATAAAAATATGCTGCTATAGTTTACTGCAAAATTACAGTGAAAGAGGCTGTCAGTTTGCTGTGTGGACAACTAATTAACTCCTAAGAGAAAACCAGTTGTTTCTCCTCGTTCAGATAACGGATGACGGACAGTTCATGGTTTTTCTCTGTCTGAACCTTCAAGAGTTAAACCTGGGACTCATCTGTAGTAACTATACTTAGCCTAGATCTTCTACTAAATAGATCCTGTGTGCTTTGAAGGCTCCTTTTTGTTTTCTTCCTTTCTTTCTATTTTCTTATTTTAAAAATGTCTCTCTTAGAAACTGGCCTAAATAACTTTTTTATATATCTACTCAATTAAAAAAATTAACTATCCATTTAATGAACATTTTGTGTCAAATATAGCTCTAAGAAAAAATAACAGATGACCAATAGAACAATGGCAAGGATGTTAGCTGGGAAACAGCCCCGAAAAGGAGCCGGTTGGGAAGTTAGGTGCAGCCAGACCAAAGTCTTTTCTGAAATGGGGACCAGAAGTGCTTCAGATTGTGGGTATTTCCAGATTCGGGAATATTTATGTATACTTCATGGGGTCTCTAGGGAAGAGGACCCAAATCTGACATAAAATTCAATTATGCTTCCTATGGGCCTCACACACATATCGGAAGCAATTTAAACGATATTTTTAGTATCTTGTGTTTTGACTGTGACCCATCATGTGGAATTTTCAACTATGGCACTATAATAGTAACACACACATTCACACATGCACAATCACACATAAACACACAATCACACACACATGCACACACAGAGACACACATACTTGCGCGCACACACACACACACACACACACACTCACACTCGGAGCACTTTGGATTTCAGACCAGAGATGCTCATCCAACAGTGGTGAGGAAAGTGGCTAGGTTCAGAGAGGGGCAGAACCACAAGCATGCACTGCTGCCCAGGCTAAGTCCACTCCTTTATGCCTCCTGGGGCAGCTTGAAGACAACAGTGACAGTCACCATAAAGTGCAAAGAACTCTGTTGGGACCCAGGCCAGCTGGGCCAACCAGAGAACCACTGTAGCTCAACTGGGACCAACGGAGCAGAGCCACTATGCCAGGGATCAGAGGCAGTGAGAGGCAGGAAGAACACTACCTTACCTTACAGACTGTTATCAAGTCTTCCAAGTATTTTCAGGTGGCTTGCAATAACAGGCAACAGTGTGATTTTAGCTCCCAATGTCATCTGCACACAGATGCACAGAGTGCATATGGCTAATCTGTCTACATGGGAAGTATACATATAAGTCATACTATGGATGGCTATTATTCGATGCTTGCTTTCTCCTTAATTCAAGAGCTACAACTATGGGCTTTTCTTTGCATGCACATGTCAGAGGTGTGGCTCCCAGAATCACATGGATGCCCAAATACAACATGTCAGAGGT
>JABTXL010004271.1:342202-352855 GCA_025134845.1 Neodon shergylaensis
ACAACATGTCAGAGGCGTGGCTCCCAGAATCACATGGATGCCCATATTCAATCTTACAACAAACTACTTTCAGTTCCCCTCATTTTAGCCCAAGTACACAGGGTTGAGAAGAAGCAGTTTCCAGGTTGGTGGGATAGTTACAAGCATGTAGGATTTCAGGTTCTTACAAAGATCCCCTGTAGATTGCTATTGTCATCGCTCAGCCCTGATTCCCAAACCTGGATTACAGACAGTTTAAATGCGGCAGAGTTGGGAGAGCGCGATGCCACCGAGGAAAGGCCACACAAGAAAAGTGAAAGATTCACAGCTGGGTGGGGAGCTGTGCTGCTCAGAGGATCCAGGTTGGCGTTGTGACACGAGAAGAGGGCTAATTTAATTTCAGCTAAATTTAAGACACTAGGCAAGAGAATGCTGGGAAGACTCTGGGGCGGCAATCTCTTATCTTTCCCCTTCTGTAAACAGACACACTGGAAACTGGGGCTCTCCCTCTACTGCTGCTATAATCAAGGTTCTACGAGGGCTTCTGGAATGTTTACAGCTTCCTGCTAAAAGGACAACTTCGTTGAAATCTAAGTAAAATGCTAAAACAAAATGCCAATTACTATCTGAGAGAAAACTGTGAACGGCAGGCCCTGTGCATTGATTAGCATGGATCCACCGATTCTCAGCCATTCCCCAGATACCTTCTAGATGAGCTCATGTCAGATCCAATGGACTTCACCAGTATCTCCTAACCGTGAAAGCCCTACGCTATTAGCCAGGTCCCCGTTTTAAAAGCATAATTAGTTTTTTTTTCTTTCCTTTTTGACATGCTGTCAAGAACAGTTGCCACCCCACAACCCTTCCCCCCCCCCCCCCCGAAAAAAGACAAGGAAGGGATTAGAGTTCATCTTGACAGGTAGACTAACACTAAGCTGCAGAGTCCAAACACAAAGGGAAAGAGTATGTAGCCGGCTAATGTGTAGTTATCAGGCATTGGGGCCATCTCAGTGTCTACTTTAGCATCACGAACTTCTCTGTTGTAGACCAGCAACACTCAGTGACTCCAAAACATCACTTCCATTCAGAGGCCATTAAAGCGTCTGACATCCACCTCTCGGGAATCCAGGAGGGATGATCGCAGCCTGTGTGTAGAGCCAGGATGGCAGTATTCAACCACACAGTGATGATTGGTCTGGTCAGTTCTTCAGGCAGCCACCGTGCTCCAGATGTTAGCCATCCATAATGCACAGGGGCAGCAAGTTCCTTTGTGAGCCTTCCTGGTGACACTCTGAGGCGACTGCTTCCAGCTATGATAACACTGGAATGTGCGAAACAAAGGGAGGCCCAAGCAATTTCCCTAAATACTGTTTTTAAGCTGTTGCTGTAGTTAGTGGTCTGCTGAACACAGAATACAATTACAAACAATTAGCCATTTAGTGGCTTAGACACAGACAGTCCGGCTCAGCTTTTGGCCTATATTTTAAATAACAACAGCAAAAAGGCTATCAAGCAGAACCTCCGGCCATCCCGCAGCTGAAGGAAGTATAAAGTCTACTTCCCTTTTCCTGCGTGACCTCAACTCCAGACAGCAGTCCTCTACTCCTGTGGCACCCCACCCGGCCCCTTCCTCTCCTGACACAAACACGCCTCGGTCACTCTCTTCTGTCCAGCTGCTCTGTCTTGCTCAGTAGGGAAAGAGATAAGCAGCTATGTGAGGAAGACAAGTTTGCCAGGATGCTGGGTCAGGAAAAGTTGGAGTGGAGGAAAGGTAAGAGGAAACGCACGCTGAATTCCTAGTCAGGAAATTCAAGAAGCTCCAGAATCCACAACTTGAGCAGGGACAAGAAGTTGCTAGCAGGAAATCCTACATTTAAATGGCATAAAATATCTTAAAATATGGTAAGAAGTGACTTTGGGCTGAGTATAGTATTCGTACATGAAATGTGAGCCAATCGCCTCATGTAGACTTGAATTTCTTTTCTACGATATCCAACCTCCGAACATCTAAAATCAGAAGCACTTCTGGTCCCAAGTGTCTTGGATCAGGGCTGCCCAGCCTGTCTTAGGAAGCGTTTTCCCTGCAGGGTAGAGAGGCTTGTTTTCTAGAGGACAGCATGGTGAAGACTCTATGAGTAATTACCCTCTTGACTCTATGAGTAATTACCCTCCCTCCTCTTTAAAAAAAAACTTTGTCTTTTACTTCCAGGTCATCACGACACGATTAACAGACCAGTTCTCCCTTTCATGAGACAAACATTCCCCAGAAGGTGAAAGTTAGGCTGGTCCCAGGCGGCATGGGTTATGAGTCTCCCAGCCCATGTCTAGGACAGTTTTATGCCGTCTTCTTGGTCCTTTCTCTCAAGCGTTTCTTGTGTCTGTATCAAGCATTTGTTCCTATAGTCTCAGGAGGGTGGATGAGTTTAAAGATGGCCGATGAGACAACTCGGCTAGTAAATACGCTTACCACATGAGCCTGATGATCACAGTTCAACCCCTGACTCCACAAAGTCGTCTTCTGACCTCAACATGTGCATCTTTGACCCTCCACATTAACAATTATTAATTAAAAAATACTGCGCTAATTGGCATGGTCCGACTGCAAATGGGAGACGGGTTTTGAGCCTGGCGCTCCAATCTCCTCGGAATGCACCTCCTCTTAAGTGAGAAATCTTGGCACACTAACAGCATTGAGTACACAGTTTTCATGCTCCAAAGAGCACGCTGGTGTTTTCCTCAGATAGGAGTGAGAACATCAATAAACCTTATGCCACTAAGGTACATTTTCACTCAAATTAAAGAGACCTCCAGCAAAACCAGAAACAAAGTCCTCAAGGAATTTCACACATAGCAAGGCACCCATAAGGTGAAACTTACTGTTTCGTTCTATTTCTGCATGTGCACAGTGACATAAAAATGTATAGCATCTTCCAGCTACCCAACTGTCCAGGCATCATTTCACCAGGTAGGAAGGAGGGAAGGAGGGCGGAGTTGGTGAGGCCACTGTTACTTTTTCCTTACCCGGTTCATGATGGGGTTAGTTCTGGGTTGACAGGTCCTTTCTAAACGGCATTGAATAAGCACATCCCATGGCCCAGCAGGGACAGGTGACAGGCAGGCACAACCAGACACTTCTTCAAGCCTGAGTAGCATCTGCTCTTCCTCACCTGTGCGGGCACTAAGGTCCCTGCATAATTTATGAGGCTCAAGAAAATTGAAACATGAACTGGATGGAAGTGTATGCTTTTAAATTTAGAAGCGGACAAGGCGCCAAGGGAAACCAGCACATGCCTCCCAAGCCCTGGGGGACAGATGGAAGGCCTTCCACAAGACCCTGCATCTCCAACCTCACCTCTGTGAGCTCCATTGTTCCTGGGCCTCTAAAAGGCCAAGCATCTCACACCCCATGTCCATGGGCTCGTCTTCTTAGCAAACCCCTCTGGGGACTTACCACACAATGCTTAGTCCACACGCACACTGTGCTAATAATGTGTATAACAGTCCACTTGCATTTGCTCATCTGACAATTCTGGGCTCCCTTTCTAGAATGTGGGGGATTGCTGGAAACTACATGTCAGGGGGAGCTTCTAGGCCGCGTGTGCTATTTCCACACTGTGCCAAGAGGGACGTGATAGTAGCAAAAAGTGATGAGTCCCAAAAGGAAAAGAAGAGTATTGTGGGCTTGTGTTTAGAATGCCAAGTTATTATTGGTGAGAGCAATTTTAGGCAAGCTCTCGGGTGCTAAGTCCCAGCTACATATCTGATTAATAACATACATATCATCTATGTCAGGCTGTAGACTGCCTCTTGCTGTCACGTTAAAGTGTTCTGTATGCAGAGAAATCAGAGTGTCAGGATTTTGCTGTCTTAGTCCTATGGGAGATGAGCCATTGAAGAATCTACCAAACTACCCCAGTTCACAACATTGCTTTAATTAGCCCACCAGATGGGGTCCAGATGTCACAGGCAAGTTTGATTTCAATTAAGTAATTCATACAATAATATACTATTAAATTTCATTTTGCACAATGGATAATGCCAAGTTATTCATGTATATTAAAAAAATACACTGCCTGGTTTCTAAATTTAAAAAAAAAAAGTCACATTCTTGGAAGGTATGCAGGAAATAGAGTTGATCAACAAAATAAATCGGCCAGCGAGATGGCCCAGCAGGGAGAGCTGCCTGTGGCCAAGCCTCACTCCCTGAGTTCAATCCCGGGATCCAGAGAAAACTGCGGCTCATAAGCTGTCATCTGACCAGCACATGCATGCTATGGCAGACTCTCCCACACTCATGCAAATACTTAAATATTACAGATAAAGAAACCGCACCTCTAAACCTTCCTTCTGTTTTGTTTAATTTTATGACATTCTCAACAGCACAGATTTTCCCACTGTATAAAGCACTAACTCTGCACTGGTAGTCTCAGGTCCCAACTCCATTCCCTAAGGAAAAACAAGAACAAACTATGCATGCATCTGTTGTGTGTTTGTATGTGTGTGCCGTACACAGATGTACCATCGGGCAGAGAGGGAGATCTCATAGGAGTCAGGTCTCTCCTTCCCTTCTGTGGATCGAAAAGGTGTTGCCCGCTAAGGCAGGAAACAGCCCTTGGCAGCTGTAACTCCGCTCTCTGGCCCAGTTATCCCTGCACTCCAGCCTGCCACAGCCACTGATGCCAACGAAACGTTCATACGTGAACAACTAGGCCCCTTTCCCCTCCTTCCTCATTTTCTCTCCTTATCCTCCACTCTAGATCCTCAGTTCCTTGACTACTGCTTAGCCTGATGGGCATTTCATCCTGTTTATACCAAGCTATCAATGAGAGTTAGAATTAAAAAAAAAAAAAAAACTGGTTTTCGGCCCTTAGGCAAGTTGCAGCCTTCCAGCTTGAGTTTCATCTTTGGTATATGGGAATAATTTTATATATATATATATATATATTTTTTTTTTTTTCCACAGACAGGGTTGTTGTTCAGATCAAAGCCAAAAGAGGGCATTTGTTGAATTACTGTTATCAGTGACGATGCTTTCATCCCAATTGGCGGTCTGAGCAGAGGAGCTGCGATCAAGGCAGAGCGAATGACGTCATTCACTCCTGACAAGATTGAAGTGTCAGTTCCTTCTAGACCCTGCTTGTCCCCACTCCCATGCCTCTTGTCCAGCTGCTCACAGCAGACTAAAGTCCCCAGACAGGAGACCATCTGGTACAGCGTCAGGGAAAGTCCCCAGTTTTCCACACTGAAATCCAGATGGAAATCTCAAGCCTTGATCACATCATCAACAGAGGTTTCCCACACTCTTTAAGGGACAATTAGGAAAATTTAAATACGACTTGGGTATTTGCTGTGCTTCTTATCAGAAGAGCTGTTTGGTATGCTAGTGGCATGGTCCTTGTGTAAGAGAAAGCTTTGATTCTTAGGAGATTAATATCAGAGCAGTTAGTGGTCACGGGTCATATTTACAATTCACATTTTAGAAAGTGTTAAGTGTCCGTGTGTCTGCGGGGAGAAGACAGAAAGCACAATGTCAAAACATTAACAACCGCCAACTCTAAATTGGAGGTATTTGTGAGTCTACTTTTATATACATATAAAAGTATATATAATATGATTTGTGTGTATGTGTGTGCCCATTAAGGGCAGAAGAAAGTGTCTGTTCCCCTGGAGCTGGGGTTACAGGTGCTTGGGAGCTGCCTGACACGGATGCTGGGAATGGATCCTCAGTCCTCTTTAAGAACAGCAAGTGCTCTGAACTGCTGAGCTACCTTTCTCCAGCCCCTGGTTCTCTTCTTTTGACATATGTAAGTGTATAGAACTTTTAATAATTAAATAAGTGTAGGAAGAAGTGGTGGGAAGAGGGGCACAGAATAACTGAACACATGTAGATGAAGCAATTGATTGTGGGTGCAATAATGTACTAAAAGTAGCATCACTATTGGGGTTTTCCCTACACTTCGAGGTACTGCTCAGACCTCAGGTCCGTGAGCTCCCCCGTCCAAGCCCACATCTGCTCTCTGACTCGGTTGGATCCCATTTGCTGCACACTGCTGGGCCGTTTCTTTTCAGATACTTTAATCCTATTATTCTAGTAATATGGAAAGAAAATTCAGATACATACAAAGGAAACAAAGCTCCACCTTATTCTGAAAGACAGTCACACGCAATATTTTACAAAATTGTCTTTTTTCTTTTTTCTACTTCTTTTTCTACTTTTGTTTTCTAATTTTGTGGAGGGAATTATCCTGCTCTTGGTTTAGATTCTGGCCCTCTTAACTAAAATTGGCACTCATTAAGAGTTGGCCTTTTTTTTTCTTTAAAGTACTTTTTACCAATCTCCATAAAGGCAACAAAATCTCAAAGGCACACACTGGTCCATATTTGTGTGGTCACCAAAAAAAAAAATTAACTTTCTTTAGGGGATTAAGAAGAAAAATTTAATGATATTGACATGCCAAAACACACAACCTACTTCATCATGTGCTCCTTTTAACTGACACAAGAAATCACAGAAAACCTTGCAGCACTAAGACACCCAACTGATATATTGTTTTATATGAATAATTTTTGTTTTCGAGACAGCATTTCTCTGTGTATCCCTGACTGTCCTGGAACTTTCACTGTAGATCAGGCTGGCCTCGAACTCAGAAATCTGCCTGCTTCTGCATCCCAAGTGCTGGGATTAAAGGCGTGTCCCATCACCACCCAGCTAAATAATTGTATTTTTTAAACCAGAAGATATTCTACAATTTTGTTCATCTTTGAAAACCTCATTTATATCTATAATTAAAGTAAAGTCATAGAGGGGATAAATATAATTTTAGGAATCATTATTCTCAGATAAATCAGCTCAGAAAAGGAAGTTCAGGCGGGTGTGCAGCTCAGAGTTAGAGAGCCTACATAAGACCCCGTTCAAGCCCACAGAACAGATAAACTCTCTACAACGTCTATGCAAATATTGCTTCTACACTTCTGAATCATGTTTTCAAAAAACATTGCAGCTAGTTGCTGTGGGAAACATAGTGTAACTATTATAATAACAGAGATAACACCTCTGTCAATGTATCTGCTTTTGAGTCTCAGACTTTGAGACCAGCAAGGTTTTCTAAACCAAAGACACAGTTCTATGTGGCAGACAAGCCATACAGAAAACTTTCTACTGCCCAGCCCCTTCATAGGACTTCATGGGCTCATTATTGTTGAATCAATATTTGCTTACTGAACATTTATTTGCCAGACACAGGGGATTGCGTGGTGTACAGACACTACTCTTGTGTTCACAGGCTAGTGTAGAGCCTTGGAACTAGAGTTCCATCATATGATGGAGAGCCATCAAATGGGAACCACGTGCAGTTCCTCTGCAAGAGCAGTAAGCACTCCTAATCCCTGAGCCACCTCTCGAGCATGAGCTCTGAGCTCTTCCACTTATTCCTTCCTTAAGTACCAAAGAATGGCTGGATGGTGGTGGTGCATGCACGCCTTTAATCCCAGCACTTGGGAGGCAGAGACAGGCAGATCTCTGTGAGTGCGAGGCCAGCCTGGTGTTCAGAGTGAGTTTTAGGACAGCCAGGGCCACACAGAGAAACCCAGTCTTGAAAAACCAAAAATGAAAAAGAAAAAAAAAGGAGTACCAAAGAATGAACCCGTTTTCCAAACCTCTCAAGACCGGCAAATCTGTTGTTCTGTCTGCAAGTTTTACCCTTCTGAGTAATAATTTGGGCCCAGTGTTAGTTGCTAAGTGACTGATTGCCTGCACCAGCCAGGCTCATATCAGAATGAAAGGGAAAATACAGAACACAAAAAACTTTTAAGATGACTTATTTGAAAATTGCATTTGCTCAACTTCATGGAGAGAGTCTGCTAAAGGAGCCAGGGCTGAATATTTACTAGTTGGGATTTTTTGACGATCACACGTTCTGCTACAGATTGGAATGCAATTTAAATTTGTAAAAGGTCTGTCAGAAAAAAATACTCCAATCTACAGTGTGTATTTTCTGCCAATCTGAAGTAAATTTAGAAGTTCTGAAGATAAACCTCTGAAATATACACAGCCAGAATAGTAGGCATCTCTGATTCGACACAGTCAACTGTTTCCCAGCTCGCTCTGGGGAGGACCTCTCATATCGTTCTCGTGCTTTTAGCGGACTTGCTTCTGGACAGGGAATGCTACCCCAGCTGCCTGTGGGGCCCATGTTCAGGACAGTCTATCAGTGTCCAGAGGTGCATGCCTCTTACGTCAGCACTTGGGAACTAGAGCAGGCAGACCATGACTTTAAGGCCAAGCTGAAGCGCTGAAGCACGGACTCAAAGAAAATCAAAATGAGACAAGTTCCATCCCAGATCACAGGGGGGGAGGAGATCATTAACACCCATCCACACTTGGGCAGGCACACACAGGCACATGACCGCCCCCCTCAATAAAGAGAAGCAAGAACAACAAAGCCAGATCCAAAAAGCATTCTGTATTCTGCCCCCTCCTCATGGTTGTAAACTGTACACTCAACTCCTGGCCCTATGCCTACCAGATTCCCCTATGCATAGTGGTCCCTGTGGATCAGCATCTGCCCCATGATCCTCATTCTGTGCCCATACTGTTCCTCCCTCCCAGAATTCACTTCCCATGGGCACCTACTAAATATCTTACTTCCTTGTTTTAGGGCACAGCACAGCCAGCGCAAATGTTTTTGTCGCTCACGTGTTACTTCAGTAACTTAGAGACAGCGATGGCTGACAGCTCGCCTCAAGGTCCCCATGCACCAACACTGGTTTTGAGTTCCTGATTCTTCTGCCTCTATGCCCCCAAGTGTTGGAATTTTAAGTGTTCTAATATATGAAATGTTCTTCATGGTGAATTCTCCCTCAATAAAGTATCGTTTCTGATTTTCTAGACAGCATTTTGGATTTATTCATTTAGATAAGGCATATCCTTCCTGCCTCATATCTTGTCTCTGGGAATCACAATGAAGCAGCTGCTGGACAAAGAGTAGTTCTGGTGACTTGAGCAGAAAAACCTCCCAATTTATATGTCTCGTTATTCATAGTTAGGAGTGGACCTTCAATAAATGTTTGTTATGGGAAAGAAAGAAAACAAAATAAATTTCAATTTATCTTTTAGCTGTATACCGAAAAATATATCCAAACAGTGGACACATCCATCACAGGAAAGAGTTCTATTAATTGATCACTATTACTTTGATGATCACTGTATCCTCTATTGCTCAAAATATAAGTAACCGAATCCATTTTAAAGATCCATAAACTGAATCCCAGGGAAAAGAGGAAAAGAAAGACACCTGTGGCCTCATTTCATCCCTTCTGATATAATCTGGAGTGAGCCAAGACAGCACACATGGGAATCATCCAATAAAAGCCACAAAAATTAAACTTCTCACATGACTTCATTCTTGAAGAAGAAAGACAATATGACAATAGTTGAAGACTTCCCTTACATGACTGGATGTTTCCCAGTGGCGAGGGCGAGCATGTGATGGCTGCAGAAATGAGTCTGCAAAACCATAAAGCAATCCACTAGCAAGTCATTATCAATAAGAGGCACACAAGTATAAATAAAGATATTTCAATAAAAAGAAGTGAATCACACATTTGTGCAAAATCTCATCAGGCTATATTCATCTTCCAATGTAATAATAACATTATGATAATAATCAAAAGCTCATCGAGGGCCACATGTGGCATTCTTTGTTCATGACAAGCTTGACAACTTTTTCCCGCTGATTTCTAAAGGAATAGGCTCATTTTTTCCACCAGTGCAAGCCCCAGGACTTCAACAAAAGTGAGGCCCAACTAACTCACTCCTACATATCAATCAAAGACCTTGTTCTTCCAGCACTGCTTGAAAGCACAACTGCAAAGGGAGAAATGGCATCTAACATACGACTCAGAACGGCCAAGCCAAGAGTCTTATGGTCTGCATATTGGGTGTATTGTTACCATAGACACTTCTAGAGTGTCTTTGCTTTATCATCCCAGCTTTGAGTAGTGCTATTCCCCACCCCACCTCAAGCACTTTACATTATTTATGATTCTTTCACATAAGAGAAAAGGATGGTCTGAATACAGAAAGGTGATCTGATGGCCCCTCTTGAACACTAGGGTTTCCTGGTAGCTCTCTGAGAAGATAAGATGAAGTGAACACTGACAATTCTTATGGGTACTCATTACTAAATTTGCTTTTATAATTTTCTCTGCAAAGGCTTTTAATGCTGTTGGAAATGCAGGAAATACAGTCCACCTGCTGCAAAGTGCTATAATGATGGGAACTGAGAAAACAATTATGATACCATACAGAATGATTACTCAACAAAACGCCAAAGAATGGGGTGCATTTGTGTAAGAACTTTGCAAAATCTTGCCTGGAGACTCTCCTATGCAGCCGGGGATGAGGACCAGCGAAATTTTGTCTTGAAGATCAGCATGTTTTGCTTTAAATTTTAACTGATACAAATATAACAAAAACAGACAAGTGCACATGATTCTCCTAAGAGCTTTATAAGGTAGATGCTGGTTTCATTCACACTCAGAAGATGAGGAAACTAAAGCAGACACTTGGGCAATTTGCTAAGGACTCCTAAGACAATGAGTGACAAACGTGCAGCTGTATACAATTGTGTACAAACGTGCAGCTGTATACAATCGTGTACAAACGTGCAGCTG
>JABTXL010004271.1:355081-411094 GCA_025134845.1 Neodon shergylaensis
CATGGAGAAGAATCTGAAGTATGGGTGGGTGGAAATGGTGAGGAGAAAGAATGAAGATACACAAAGACAGAGTTTATAAATATGCTATATGAAAATGGAATGACTTCAAAATTACTTTTAAAAACTGTTCTTAAATCACAGGAAAACCAGGATGATGTTAGACCATGGAAATGAAAAAGACATAAGCCTTATCCTGGCAGAGCCTGGTCTCAGTAGGGAGACAAAACTGATCTGAATTCCCCCTGGACCATTTACAACTTGGGTGATGTCAACCAAGGAGATACCTTCTCTGAACCTCACTTTCTAAGCTTAAAAGGTGGTGTAAATGCACTCACAGTCTGACAACACAGGAAACGAAGCCCCATGGTAGTGACGACACAGCCTGACAACACAGGGAACAAAGCCCCCCTGAGTATGGTAGCGACGACACACGTAACGAAGCCCCCAGTACGGTAGTGACGACACAGGTAATGGAGCCCTATGGTAGTGATGACACAGCCTGACAACACAGGTAATGAAGCCCCTGAGTACAGAAGTGACGACACAGGTGACAGAGCCACCAAGCACGGTAGGGGCTTAGGAACGTTTAGCTGAATTCTACCTTAAAAAACAAATGAACAAAAGATAAACCTCTACATTTTCTTCCTGTTAAAGAGAATAAATTAGAAGAATATTTTTGGAACACCTAAAAAGTGTGAGTAATTGCTCCTAAAGATATAGAGAATCAAAGTCCTTAAACCCCCAGTATATATCAAAGTAGATAAACACACATTCCATTCTAATAATTTTTAGAATGTGAAATAAAATTGTAGATTCAGAGAAAAGGGTAGAAAGGAAATTACGCTGTCATTTCAGCCATGCTATGCTACTCTTTGGCTCAAATTAATTTTTCACTTGCCAAAAGGGCCACCATGGTGTACGTAGAGATCAGAGAACAACTGTCCGGGGATCAAGCTTGCGTTATCTGGCCTGCAAGCCAAGCTCTTTCCCAGCTGAGCTGCACCATCTGCTCCCTAAAAACTTCTTGTATGACGTTAGTAACAAAGGCATGAGGTTGCCTGTGTTCCCCTCACAAAACTTAACCGGATAACGAAGAAACAAGTGTACCCTTTTAAGAATGACTGAGAAACACCCCACTCCATCCCCACCTAATGGGCAGATAGCAGGGAACTGGTGCCCTTCCTGTGGGGGGCTATATTGAAGATTGTTCCATAGAAACAGGAGTAGCAGATGGCACTCCGTCTTCACCTCCTGTCTATCATGGCTCCTATTTGTCCAGAGGTCAGGTAGATTCATCCTTATGGTGAAAAGAAGACTTATAGACCCTCATTATCCCCACTGCTATCACAGACACCTGTAGAGTTTCTGTCTTCTTGCCAGTACAGTATTGAAACCCAGACCTTAAGCATGATAGGTATATGCATGATCCACAGCAAACCACGTCCTCAGCACTGGACTCAGGCTTCCTAATTGCCAAGTGTCGTGGTTTGAAAGAAAATGGTCTCCACAGGGAGTGGTAATAATAGGTGTGGCCTTGTTGGAGTAGGTGTGGCCCTAGAGGAAGTGTGTCACTGTAGAGGTGGCTTTGAGGTCAAGCTATGCTAAGTGTGCCAGACAGTCTCCTTCTGCTGCCTGCAGATCCAGATGTATGTAGAAATCTCAGCTCCTTCTCCAGCACCATGTCTACCTGTGTGCCACCATGCCCCACCATGATGAAAATGAACTAAAGTAAGCCAGCCCCAGTTAAATGTTTTCCTTTATAAGAGTTGCCTTGGTTATGGTGTCTCTTCACAACAATAGAAACCCTAACACTAAGATATACGAGCCAGCTTTGAATTCCTGTATAACCCACACTGGGTTACAGCCCTATTGCCCTGGTCTCCACAAGTAGCTGAGATTATAGTATGTGTTATCATGCTCATATAATACATTCATTCACTCTTTACTTCAGGAGACTCCTGTAGGCCTCACAGGACCCAAACACAATTTAGAAGGAGTCAGGCATATGTGGCTCTATTCCTCCAGAGAAGCCAGGGTTGTATACCTACAGCCAACTACAACCTAAGGAGTGATAACAGTGACCGACTAAAGCTGGGTTCACCGCTACCATGTGTCCTGTCCCACAGGGGGAGCAAAAACTGAGGGAAATTGCCACCACTAGACCTGCCTACAGGAATGTTTAAAATAGAGTCTCACCCCAAAAGCGAAAGATAATCACTATCAAGAAAACATGAGATTCCTCCCAGAAACTGAGAGAAAACCCCTGAACTTCACCAGGAATCACAAACAATCCTGAATAGCTACAACAATCCCCAGCAAAGAAAAAGTAACACCCTAACCATCTACAAAATTATATATATATATATATATATATATATATATATATACCCTCCCTTCCTTTCTCAAAAGAAAAGCAACAACGATAACAAAACGACAGACGATGGAACAGAGCACAGAACACGGAAATTTAGCTAAGCATTTAGAATGGTTTCTTTACAGAGGCACCGAGAGCATCCAGCAGAGAGAAGATGGCTGCTTCATAATGAATTTTATGAGGGAACTTGAACATGATATGTCCAAGAATGAAACTAGGGCCCTACTTCTCACTATATATTCTTACTATATACAAAATCAACTCTAAGGGGAACAAATATATAAGAGTCCCAAGCCATAAAACTTCTTGAAGAAAACATGGGACAGATGTTTCAGGATGCTGGCATGGGAACTGGAGAGCAAGGGCTTTTCTTGATGATTTCAAATCACAGATAACCTTAGCCGAAGTGACCAGAGAATCACCTCAACCTGTGAAAGCTTCTACCCAGAAAAGAAAGCAACCACAGAATGAATGGACAACCTACAGAATGGAGAAAACTGTCAATGCCCTCCTACAAGGGTTCTGAATATCCAGAATAAGGACAAGGAACTCAAACATCTCAGTGGCAAGCCCCAAATAATGTTTCAAGAATGAACCATGTCTGTGGGCACATGTTTCCCCACTACACATACATGTACAACAACACTGATCATCAGGAGAATGTTGCTGTGGAATAGTCCTTTTGCACACTGTGAAGATTTGCTGCTGTGATTGGCTTAATAAAGAAGCTGGCTGGCCAATAGCTGAACAGGATAAACGTAAGCAGGAAAGCAAAGTTAAGAATGCTGGGAAGGGGAAGGGCAGAGTCAGGAGTTGCCAGCCAGATGCAGAGGGAACAGGAGATGAATGTGCCATGCTGATAAAGGTACTGCCACGTGGCAGAGCATAAACAAGGAATATGGGTTAACTTAAAATGTAAGAGCTAGTTAGTAATAAGCTTGAGCTATTGGCCTTGCATTTATAATTAATATTAAGCCTCTGAGTGATTATTTGAGAGCAACTGTGCAACAGGAAAACTCTGCCTACAGAATGCAGATCAAAACACAATGGGATAACACCTCATTCCCCCATCAATGGTTGTCATCAAATGGATGAAGGGTAGTAATGCTGGTGAAGTAAGAAAGAAAGGACAGGGAACTGTCACACACTGTCCTTAGGAGGGTACAGTAGTAGGTCTTTGTGGAAAGTTGTAGAAGGCCTCCTAAAAAATCTACAAATACAACAGTTTCTCGGAGGGTGTATATCTGAATCTTGAATGTCCCCACAAAGGCTTCTGCACTAAATGCTTGGTGGCCAGTCGTTGGCATTAGATAGTGGAATCCTGAAGGGAGGTCATTAGAAGTAGGCCCTTGAAGGAACCATTGGAACCCCAGTCTCACTGTCTCTCATCTAGCTTCCTGGCCACCAAGAAATGAGCAGTTCTGATTTGTCACACGCTCACCACCCTGACATTCTTCCCCGCCACATACGCCAAAGCAGAAGCCAACCGAGCATGAACAATGGTTTGGACTCTGAAACCTGATTCAACATGAACTCTTCCTCCTTGGAAGTTGATTTACCTCAGGTCTTTGTTGCAGACGAAGGAGGGTGAATAACAAGAAATCACATCGATGAGAAATCTGCATTTTCTTACATATGTATTGCAGATATTAGATTGGATGCAGAATAATCCTAGATGCCAGTATGGGGCAAATGGGTAAAGAAAATGCCATACAGATAATACAGTGTTATTTGGCCACAATAAAGAATAAAATCCTATTCACCAATGCAGTATGGATGGAACTGGAAGGCACTATGTTAAGAAATTTGAGTCAAGCACAGAGACCCATCTATCTCACTTATATGTATATGTCAAAGGAGGTGATCTCATAGAAGTAGATGTGGATTAGTGGTGACCAGAGGCTAAAGAGGTATAGGGTGCTGAGGGTGGGGTGCAGAAAAGATGCCACCCCGCCCTCAGGTGTATAACAGGTATAGGATAGAGGAGTTGTGACTTCTGATATTCTCAGGGTGGTTGTATAACTATGGTTGGAAACAATTAACTATATACTTCAAAATAGCTAGGGGCGAGGACCTAACTGGTTCCTACACAAAGACATGAAAAAATTAAGAATGGCAGAGATGCCTATGATGTTGATTTAGTTACCACATACTACATACATGCAGTAAAATATATTGCACTCCTTAAACATATGTGATTACATGTCAAAATATTTTTGCTGTAAGATTATCCACATTAATTTTTTTGTTCTACTTAGCTTTCCTTTCTTCTCTGTTCCCCTTGGTTGGAATTTCCTACCTCTAATGCTAGCATACTGGTGTCTGCAAAAATTAAGTCAGATAAATTCTTGATTAAAACTCACTTCCCTCCATCTTTGCTCTGTTGACACTTTTCCAGAAGACTTTAATTCTGGGACAGAGAAAGTGGTATGAAAACTTAAAGATTTTAGTTATTTTGCTGCAAACGTAGTCCCATAATTGACATAACTCTAAACAAAATGAAGACACCCTACATCTTGGTGTAGTCTTCCAAATAGCCATTAGATGTGAAGATTTAGCATTTACCTGCAGCAGTGGGACTAAGCCACGGCTGTTCTCGGTCAATCTTCTATAATAAAAGGATCCTCTCAGCAACCCCTCCACACTGAATGTGGTGTCTTCTGCACTCAGCACAGCTGTCTTTAATTCTAGGTGAGGCAAAGTGAGCCACTCAATCTAGAAATGCTTTCTCTGCTAAATAAGGCTCCAGGTAAATAAATGACAGCCATCTGAAGCCGTCTGCTTTTACATGCACCGTGGCCACCCAGGAAACATCACACGCAGGACCAGCCATGCTTCTTTTTATCATGGCAAAGCGATGCCACTTAAGAGCCATAAATAGTCTCCAACCAGATGGCATGGATTGGCTTGAGCTGCGATCCCAGTTCTTGAATTAATGCATTTCTTACTTCAATCATTCATTTGGCAAATGTGTATGGCCTTGATGCAGACTGACAGCATGCCTAAAGAAGACAACGGTGCTTGGAGAAGTCACACATTAAAACAATTTTACATCAGTAGGCTGGCTACCAAGGATGAAGGGAGAAAGCAATCAAGTAAGACCCACAAGTATGGATGATCCCTCAGAGGTCTCTGCATCTCTTCCTCCTCCGTCCTCACTGAAGACAGACTCACCCCAAGGAGCAGGCCAGAACAGTCCTGAGGTGTACTCTAAGAGCTTTCTCAGCCCCATCTCTATCTTGTAACAATGGTCACCAATGCACTGTGTCCCAAATCACAAAACAAAAGTCAGGCATAACAGTGTACACCTGTGATCCTAGCCCAAGAGGCTAAGACTGATTTCTTGTGCAAGACTGGCCTGGGCTATGTAGCAAGAACTAGACTAGCCAATGCTAGACATGTTCAAAAAGCAAAACGTAAAATAAAATAAAAAGAATACATGAAAGAGAGAAAGGAAAGAAGGAGGGAGGGAGGGAAGGAAGGTGGGAAGAAAGGGAAGAGGGAGGAAGGAAGGAAGGAAGGAAGGAAGGAAGGAAGGAAGGAAGGAAGGAGAGAGGGAAAGAAAGGAGGGAGGTGGGAAAGAAAGGAAAGGAAAGAGAAAAGGAAGGAGGGAGGGAAGGAAGGAAGGAAGGAAGAAAGGGAGGGAAGAGGGAAAGAAAGAAGGAGGGAGGTGGGAAAGAAAGGAAAGAGGGAGAGAGAAATGAAGGAGGGAGGGAAGGAAGAAGGAAGGGAGGGAATGAAGGAAGGGAGAAAGGAAAAAAAGAAAGAATAGAGGAAAGAAGGAAGGAAGGAAGGAAGGAAGGAAGGAAGGAAGGAAGGAAGGAAAGAAGGGAGAAGGAAAGAGGAAAAGACCATTCACAGGCTCCTTCTGTAGCACATCCAGCCTCTCCACACAGTGAGATCTTCCACATACATCCTTCAACAGGGTCAAGCCCCAGTCCTTCCCAAGCCATATCCAAACTTCCCTCCCTGCCATATCTACCCCATGCTCCTTGGACCAGGGGACACATCCTGCAAACCAGCCAGGACCCCTCAGACTACCTGACTTCATTCCATCCAATCCATTTTGAGCCTGCAGGTCCAATCTGCCCTTTCATGCTCTCTTCTGCCCCAACCTGCTCTGTCCATAGCAGACTCAGTGCAAAAGAAAGCCACAGGCCCAGATCTCGGCACACACACACACGAAAATGTAAATCATATAAAATACCAAGCCAGTCTTTTCCCTCCAAAACTTACCAGCCCTGTGGAAATGTTTGCTAATAAAAATTACCTACAAGAACTCCAGGACACAGAATTTAAAAGAATCATAAATGTCATCAAAGAATTCAAGGAACTCAAAGAAGACACAAAGAAGCAGCTCAATGTAGTTAGGCAAAATGAATGTAAGGAGAATCAATAGAGTGATGCCCTAGAAAACACTCATAGGCTGATGGAAATGGTGACAAGGTCCAGGACTTGAAAAAGTAATTAAATAAGGAGATAGGGAAGTAAAGGGGCCTCAGCTAAGATGAATATGGAGTTAAAAACTCAGAGATTCAATAGAAAACTCAGAGGAAAACCTTATACATGGAGGGGATGCAGCAGAAGACACAACATCAGGACTTGAAGATCAAGCAGAGGATCTAGACTAAATAAGCAAAAAATATGAAGTTTACAGCACAGGAAATGAAAATGCAGGAAATGTGGGGCATCGTGAAAAGACCAAACATTCAAATTATAGGCATAAATGAGGGAGAAGAATCCCAGGTCAATGTCATAGACCAGATTATTCAGCAAGATCATATAAGAAAACTTTCCCAAACTAAGGAAAGACACACCCATACAGCTACAAGAGGCAAACAGAGGACTAAAGGAAAAGACAAGCAGGGAAAGCCCTACCATATGCCACAGTGAAAACACCAAGTATGCGCAACAAAGAAAGTGTAACGATACTGCAGAGAGAGAAAACACAAGTCACACAGAACTACCTGGAGATTAACCTACCCAAGAAAGAGAAGACCTCTACATCAAAAACTTTAAACATCTGAATAAAGAGATGAGAAAGACACTAGAAAATGGAAAGACATGCTTATGGATTGGTAGAATTAATATTCTGAAATGATTATTTTACCAAAAGCTATTTAGAGATTCAGTGTAACCTGAATCAAAAGATCCATCTCATTCTTCACAGACATAGAAAAAAAATGTTTACAAAGATTCATATGGAACCACAAAAGACCCTGGATAGCCAAAATAATTCTAAACAAAAATAACAAACTAAGGGGACTACGATTCTAAATCTTGAGATATTATTACAGAGCCATAGTAAGAAAAACAATATAGTACTGGCACAGAAACAGACATATAGATCAATGAAACAAAACTGAACATCCAAACATCAGTACATGTAACTTCAACCACTTAACATTTGACGAAGATGTCAAAAACAAGCTGGGATCTTCAACAAATGGTGCTGGGAAAACGAGATACCCACATGTGGAAGAATGTAAATCTGTCACCTTGCACCAAAACTAATTCCAAATGGATCAAAGACCTTCCAGAGGAGGAAATCGACACACAGTCCTGTCCAGCTATGACACCTATGAACTGCAACATGACCAGCATGGCACAAAAACCTTAGGTGTGCAACAGTGGAAGGCATGCCTTGCTGGTAACCGACATCTATTTGGCTGGATGGAAACCATGCCTGGCAGTGGAAACCCAGTTAACTATGCAGTCTTGGAGGAGAACCTACAAGTGCCACTTTACTAAACCAGCATAACCCCTAACTACACTCCAAATATTTGTTGATACCCACACTTAAGTATAGCCCTCAGCCCTCAACAAGAAAACTTCTCTTTGTAAGAGATGGAGACGAACTCACCAAGGCCAGCTGGCCTGGGTCTAAACTGGTCTTGCTGAACATAGCGGACAATGAGGACTACTGAGACCCCAAAGAACAATGGCAATGAGTTTTTGATCCTACTGCACGTATTGGCTTTGTGGGAGCCTAGGCAGTTTGGATGCTCACCTTACTAGACCTGGAAGGAGGTGAGTGGTCCTTGGACTTCCCACAGGGCAGGGAACCCTGATTGCTCTTTGGGCTGACGAGGGAGGGAGACTTGATTGGGGGAGGGGGAGGAAAAGGGGAGGCGGCGGTGGGGAAGAGACAGAAATCTTTAATAAATAAATAAATAAATAAATAAATAAATAAATAAATAAATAAATAAAAGAGATGGAGACGATTACAGAAAACCACAGCCAATCAAATGCACAGCTGTAGAGCTCAGGAACAATGAATACATCAACAGAATACTCTTGCACCTAAACTCAGGAAACTGTGGAAGAGGGGACAGAAAGATCACAAGAGGCAGAGGAACTGAGACTGGGTCTCCTAAGATGTCATAAATTCACCAACATGACTGCCTAAGTATGAGCTGACCAAGGACAAAAACAACAGCCATGCTAAAGAAGATGGAAGTACCAAAGAACTCCAGGTAACTAAGGAATGCTGAGAGCAGAAGAAATAGCCTTGCCCAGGGACAGTGTCACCAATTGGCCACCCAAGAACAAATGGTCAGCCCTAAAAACATACATACAGGAAACACTATAGTCTGAGCAGGTTATGTTTAAGAATACATATATTCATGTAACAACAGTTAATGAAAAAAGAGGCTATGAATTTGAAAACCATCAAGGTGGGTGGGTTTGTAGAGGAGGAACAGGAAGAGGTAATATAATCTCAAAAATAACAGAAATAATCAAATAAAACAAAGAAAGGAAATTATACAATTTTGCTATTGTTGACCTCAAAAACAAATCTTAAAGTTGGAACTGAAGAGAATGCTCCACAGTTAAGAGCATCTACTGCTCTTGCAAAAGACCCAAGTTTGGTTTCTTGCATTCATATCTTGTAGTCTAACAAACTGAGTGGAATTCTCTCAGACTTCAACCCCAATGCCCGCACAAAAAGATGAGTAAAATGGACCCCACAAGTTGCCCTTCAGCTCCACATGAACCCAGCACAAGAAAACATGTAAAAACATTTTTTAATGTGGATGTTTCTCAGAAAAATTTTTTCATACAATGCCTAAATTAAATGATCTATTAAGGTACATAATCACAAAATACTACAATGACAAAATAGTAATGAAGAATCTGTGGTGTGTTTTATTCTTAAGCACGTGGAGGTGGAGTTGGGGGCATTTTGTAGGAAGAATTGACCTACAACTCAGACAAAAAGGAAACTGATAACCAGTTTCTCAGATTCTTTCAGTTTCTCCCTACTCCTTCTTCCTGGAGTCCACTCCCCATATCAGGGTTTTTAATTTTTTTTTTTTTTTGAGTCTCTCTATTGTAGTCTTGGATGTCCTGGAGTTTCCTGTGTGAATCAGGCTGGCACTGAGCTCACAGAAATCCCCTGGCCTCTGCCTCCTTGAGTGCTGGCATTAAAGTCATAAGCCACCATAATGAATGAATATGAAAAAGAGTATAACTACTGAAATCCAAAGGCAGTTTCACAGCGTTCACAGTTCATTGGTATCGAATTGTACAAATAACATAGGAGGTTAGTATTTAATTTACCAATTAAGTTCTTAAGAGCCAGTGGCACAATGGGATCCTCTTTACAAGTGACATCCCAGTGAAATTAAAACATTTTTGACAACCATCATGTATACTTCTTTTTCCTTTATGTGTATGGGTGTTTTGTCTGCATGCACGCCTGTGCACCAAGTGCATGCCTGGTGCATGCCAAGTGATGCTGGAAGAGAGCATCAGATCTCCTGGGCCTGCAGTTACAGATGGCTGTGAGTTGCAATGTGGGTGCTGGGACTCGAACCCAGGTCTTCTTGGTGAGCAGACAGTGATCTTACCCACAGAGTCATCTTCATAACCCCATGTACACTTCTCAAATAAAATTAAGAAACTCATAGTATACTATATAGTCTAATAAGAGAGGAAACCAACTTGATATTATGTAATGAGGGGATTTTTAAATGAACATTTGGAGGTAAATGATTTTGATTACAGAGACACAATAATTTTGGCTATTAACTATTATGTTAATTGGGTAACTCTAACCTCAAGTTTCTTCTGTTGCGTAAAATCACGGTTTTTTTAAATGACTGGTTGAAAACTCAGAACTATTTCCTTGTCCTAATTACATCTTAAACTTTAAAATGTCAAATTAAAGTACTAAAATAGAAACCAGAAATTTAGACGTTTTAGAAACTAATAATGTAACCATGGAATACCATACAGCAGCATGTGTAAGATGACCATGACCTAATATCTGTTATCTATTTATCGTCTATACTCTACCTACCTACCTGCCTATCACCTACCTACCTGACTACCTGCCAACCTGCCTACTTACCTAATTTATCTATCCATCTATCTATCTATCATCTGTCTTTATATCATATCATATATCATATCATAGCATATCATATCATATCATATCATGGTGAACTACCTATCTGGTCACCACGGCAGTCTTGCTGCTCTCATGAGTTGCAGCCATCCTGCCAATGGTCATACACTGTTAGCTCATCTGTATGCCTGTCTTGAAATCACCTCAGAAGCTGAATTTCATTAGTTATTGGGGAAGGTCAGTGAAGACCACAGTTAGTACTGGTCTGACATCCAACAAACTGAAAAGGAAAACATGATTATCCTATGAGGCCTGGTGACAAGAGGACCAACTGGGATGCTTAGTCACCCAGGAGAGGAAAGGTAAACTGGAGCCAACCGCTTGGAAAACAATGGGATACCCTCAAGTGAAGTTGAATGTTGACATACTGACAACGCAGCAATCGCACTCCCAGAAACAGCCGCGGAGAAACAGCAGCAAGAAGCACACACACAGAAACTTCAGCAGTCCCATTCAAGAAACTGGAAACAACACAGACACCAGCAATAGGCCAGTGAGTTGATTATCTTTCACATCTGTCCAACAGAATAAAATCCAGCCATTCAGGTGACTTGCCTAAGGTTACAAAGTTACATGCAGGGTGATAGCATTTTTAAGATCAAAACAAGCAAGTGAAACTAAACATCAAGGCTTGGTAGTGGTTTTGTTTTCTTGTTTTTTGTTTGTTTGTCTGTTTGTTTTTAGATTAAAAGCAAGAGAAGGGCAAGTAGAAAGGTTGGGAAACAGTTGCCTCCTAATAGGAAGGGCTGGGCACAGAAACAGGCAACAGAATTCAGCACACCTAACTCTTAGATTAGGTGGTAGACATACAGATATTATACTGTTTGCTTTATAGCTAGTTTAAAAACATTTGCATTCCATATTAACTCAATATGAAAGCCTAAAAAGCCATAGTTGAACCAACACGAGGAATAAGTTACAATGGTAGGTAAGTTTTAAGTTATTTTTCCCTTGAATATATAAAACAACAGCACATTTTCCAGGAATTTATTTTTCAGTATAGTGCATATCAATCTGGAAAGTATATATGGAAAAAAGTATTTCTATCTTCCCTCTGCCTTTTCTTGTCTCTCTCTCATGCTTGCTTGTTCGTTTCCTAGTTTGTTTTGCCTCTCCCAGTAGAATATAAACTCCCAGCTGTAGCATCTTTGACATTCTTGTCCACCACAGTAGGCACAGGCCTCAAGAGTACATGGCATACAGAATCAATACTTAAGGGATAAACAGACAGATGCCCGGTGCAGCCAGTCCCAGCAAGGCAACAGAACACACCACACTTAGTACATGAACTCTTGAGTCATGAACCTTGACATTCAAGCCCAGTCTCCACTTAGTCATCTTGACTAACCATAAATGAGTTACTTGGTTGAATGTTTTCTCATCTATAAAACTAGGGAATGGAGTGGTTGTGGAAATAAAAGACAAGCAGAAAGGTTAGGAAATGGCTGCCTCCTAATAGGAAGGAAGTAAGTACTAAAATAATTTATCACTTTGCCCAGAAAATTTGCTTTTTATTATTATACAATAACAACACAGTCGCCCAATAAAAGATACCTGTACTTGGTGCCTTTGAGCTATTTGAATTCTTCCTGCAGTTTTACAATGATCTATTTCCTCCATGCCCAAATTTAAAGCATGAACCAATTTGGAACACTATAGTTAGTTCTACAGGTTGGTCAGATGTGCCAGGGAAATCCTGTAGCCACAGATTTCCAGGGAGGAGGGCACAATGTAATCTTGTATCTTCCTAGCTGATGAGCTACAGAGAATAGCGAGATGAGAAAAGGCAAATGGCATTTGCCCTTACAAGGGCACGCTGCACAACCAACAACATCGACAGGTAGTTTCTCTGATTTCTCTCCACGCCAGGGGAGATCACACATGAAGGAATTCCAGAAAGCAGCTCACAGACAACTTTAGGCCCCAGCAAGTTCTAGAATGGAGCCCGTATTCAAATAGGAAACAGCAAGTCTTCTGAGAGTACCTGTGTACTCAATCACAATATACAAATGAAAAAAACTGAACCAAAAAGCACAATCCTTCATAAATTATATATATATGTCTTATTTTATAGCAGTAGTGTCGAAGGATTTACAAAAAAAAAAAATCACCTACCCTTCACAAAGACTAACAACGGCCTCATGCTGATGCTGGCGAGCTCACAGTAAAAGGTAAAAGTTCATCTCCCTGTGAACTGAGCCGTGTATTCTAAACCTGGGACCCAAAACCGAAACACTGGTATCCCTCCGTCCAGAAGTATCACAGACTCTTAGAATTCTAAACATTTCTGAAAGATCTGCATTACCTCTCATTAGCTCAGGCTCAAGGAACACTCCTGAGGTTCCTGCAACTTGGGAGGATAGATAGATAGAGATGGATGGATGGATGGATGGATGGATGGATGGATGGATGGATGGATATTTGTTGATTTAACTAGTCTGTGGGGTAGGCATAAAACTTGCAACATAATTAAGTTCTGCAAATGAGGGCCCTGAAAGTGGATGGGACCAAACATAGCAGGGAAAGAGGGTGAGGCCAGAGCAGAATCCCAAATGTCCAAACAGCCCCAACTAAAAGAGTCAGCTGCTCACAGTGGTCTAGCTTCATGACTTTGACCAAGTGGGTCACCACTTTCTCCAATCACAATGACTATGCTCCAGAATTTACAAATCAGATATAGAGAGACAGGGTGGAACGCAGAGGAGGTCATTATGGTTCATATGGCTGTCACTCGAGTCCTGGGGCCTGCACCTAGACATTTCTCCAGTCCACGTCCTTCCTATTACCCAGTGTTCTTTATCCGCTTCTCAGCATTCTCCAGAGCCACGATTCTCCTAGAATTTCAAGATCCAGGTTCTCCATGTCACCTCCGCTAGACCCTTTCAATGCTAACAGTGAGCATGTTCCCTACACCATGCCATTACTGAGTTAATTTTCTTAGTGTTTTGTCGAGGAGGCACTTGTCTATAGAGGTCAGAGGAAGGGCACCTTGTGGGGCTAGCATGGGTTCTGGGGATCAAACTCAGGTCTCCAGCTTTAGTGACAAGTGCCTTCACTGACTCTGTCAAGTTGCCAGCCCTGAATTTATTTTTAAATTCTATTTTATCCTTCTCCTCTTGGGCCATGGGTGACAATTCTTTTCCCTATTTCTGCTACAAAGCTGATTGGGCCCCTGTAGACAGGCAATAAGAATTCACTGGCCAAATAAACTAAGGGGATTTCTGATTTCTGTACCTTGTGGATGCCATGAGATCCCTCACCATCTACCTGAACAATGACCCTGCGGAACAGCAGGGTAAAGATAGAAAAGGAGGCTTCCCCTTTGGTGGGACTCTGTTTGAGTTCTAATGAAGGAACTACAAGGGAGCCCTTTCCTTGGGCTTCCTTCCAGCTCGAAATTCTAAGTTTGTATCATTTTCAATAAAGCAACCACTGCCACGGCCACCTACCACCAAGGCTAACTTTCAGTCCTGGGACTTCTCGGCTTCATTAATACCCAAGTTCTGAATAGCATTTGAAGTTTTAGAAAAGGCTGCTCACAGTCTTTTGAACAGAGCGTCTGTTCTGAGAATTACTTTCTCTCTTCGGGGCAAGTCCCACTTAGATTTCCTTTATCTTTCTAATAAATGTTGCTTAGGAGGTTGGAGGCATTGGAGGTGAAAAGAGAAAGATACTGATACACCTCGTCTTAATCAATATGGAATTTCTCCGGGCATTTCCGTGACCTTGGTGCTTTTTGCATTTCTGCAGGTCTCCTTGGTGACGGTTGCTATGATTGCTCAGTGTCTCCAGTTAAAAATCTTCAAAATGTGGATCAGTGCTTTTATGCTCTTGTCTCCTCTGTTAGCTGCCTTTGCCCCACACAGTTGGTTTCTCTGTGAATGGAGCTCACAGTTTTAATTTTTATGACATTATTTTAACCTATAAACAGAATACTGCCTGAGCTCGCTTGGACTGTAACCTGGGCAGTCCAGTCCATGTGGAATGTCATTTATATTTTCAGATTTCCTGCTTCTCTGAAAGCAAATTATTCATATGGAAGGTTGGTCCTGCTTCCTTCCCCTCAAAAACCCAGTCTGCCTAACAGAAATAAGCACCGAGAGTGAGGGCACCAGCCTGGCTGATTCTTCTCATGGGGCTCGTGTAAGAAGCTCTTGGCTTGTGGAATATTATCAGAGGACCTTTTACATGCATGAAAAATGTCCTAATTTTCCCTTTACTAAAGCTGATATAAACAGACTTTTCATTCATTCTATATTTGGCAGTCACACTTGAAATATCTGACTTATTACACAATGAAGTTCCTTACAAATACATACAAAGGAATAACTTGAAATGATGAGCAGGCTAAAATTATAAAACTTAATGTCCAATAATTGGGAAAAATTAAAATGCAACATCTTCAAAGCCTGGTACCTCCTGCCCCAAGAATGGTTAAAGAAACTGTAGAATTCAGATAAAAGTTACAAAATGGATCTCTTCTTAATTATATAGATCTAGAGAATGATAACTAGTTTAACATAAATAACTATATATTATATATAGTATTTCATATGAATATATTATACATATTTATGAGAACTATACATTATTATATATTTCATATATTATTTATTATATGTAATTTATATTATACACAATTATTTATATTGTATATAATTTATGTATTATACATGCATGTAACAAATCATAGCTATATATAAAATGTATCGGGCTGTTGGAAATCTTTAGTGATTCTATTTGGGGAGGACAAGGAGCAGCTCAGGAATAATTGCCAAAATTAAAACCTACAAAGGAGGGTACACCTGCAGTGACAGGGTTATGGCACTGGCAATCATGGCGGCACGATGCCAGGGCCTGTAGGCAGCGTAAATGAGAAGTAAAGAGTGTGACATCCATGCTGTTTGAGCGGGAAGACAGTCTCCTGAGCTGGAGCTAATCGCTCACTTGTTTCAGAACCGGCAACACCAGTAAACTCTGTTGCTGGACACTAGTGACACCCATGGCAACAGGCAGAGGAGAGCAACAGCCCCAATCAACCTGGTTTCTAACTGAAAAATGCTTCTCAAGCAAACTCTACCCTCGTGGGGGCTACAGTCTAGCAAAGAAGACAGACAGGGCGTGGAGGAAGAAAAACAGTGTTTCTTAAACTACAGTGTTGTTTAAAAGAAGGATCTCTTCTGTAAAAATAGGAAAAAAAATAAAATAAAGGATTAAAAAAGATCACAAGATGGACTCTCCCATAAAATTAGACTGTCAATTTGTTAAAACATTTCTAAATGCTTACCTTGAAAATTCACACATTTCATAAAGGAATGGTGTTTTGGTTTTTTTTGGTTTTTTTTTTTTTTTGGAAGTCTGACACAAACTAGATTCATCTGGAAAGAAGGAACCTCCCCTGAGGATGTGCCTCCCTCACGGAGGGCTGTGGGTGTGTCTGTAGAGAATCATCTTGATTGATAGCAGATGGTTCCACTGAGGGTGGACCCAACCCTAGGCAAGTAGGCCTGGGCAAACTAAGAAAGCAGAGCGCAGAGAGACAGAGAAAGAAAGAGAGAGAGACTGAGACAGAGAGACAGAGAAACAGAGAGAGAGAGAGAGAGGGCAGTGTTCCTCTGTGGTTTCTCCTACCAGTTCTTGCCATGAATTCCCCACGGAAGACTGTAACGTGTAAGCTAAAACCCTCCCCCCCCCCCACAAGCTGCTTTTGTTACCACCTGTCTCATAGCAACAGAGAAGCAAACTAGACCAACCAGTTTGCAGCCAATAAGACAAGTACTGCAATTAAGTAGGACAGGTGGTAAAATCAAGTCCTTAGGATATTGTCACAGAGGAGAAAGCTCCCAGTACTGGAGGAAAAACCTTGCCAGAAAAATAGACACAAGGGCAGAAGGAAGAGCATTCCAGGTAGATAGCCAGAGGGCGCAGCACAATTGCATCATGAGGGAAGGGAAATAGCAGGTCAAGAGGAATTAGCACACCCCCAACCCACCCACACCCACAGAAGTTAAGTCTCCTACAGGGTCTTTAAGATAATGTTACAAGCAACAACTGCACTGAATTTAATCCTCGTGGGTAGAGAGAGCCCTTCTGTTCTAGAAGCCGCTCATTTACTTAATAACGGCCCCAAGGTGCAACTGGAAAGTACAGCGAGATACTTTGAGTATGTGTGCACGTGTGTTCGCAGAGCTTTCATTACAGTACAGTGCTACAATTAGACACTCTGTTTTTATTACTCTTGATTGTCTCAGGTTGTAAAGGAGTCCCCATGTACAGGGAAGAACACAGCACACACACAGGACCTGCTATTTCAGGAACTCCCGGAGGCAGAGGGCCAGCAACGCGTCCCCTGCAGAGAACCGGACTGCTGGGCTCACTTCTCCCACTACAACGGCACAGTCACCCAAGGATCCAAAAACAGGGCCTAGTGACCCCCCTAATTCCCAGCCTGGCACGTCACCCACTAAATCTTGTCAACATCATTTTAAACCTAAACAGGTATTACAGGTGGAGAAAATAGAGCTAATTATAGGCCTCTAGGGCAAAATGACAGTGGAAGATCAATAAGGAAGATTGTATTTCCTCTCGGGATCCTACCTTCGTTATCCCTAAAATTAGAAGCCAGTACTTTAGGATTATTGAAAGCCACTTCCTCTGTGAGGGGAAGGCAGAATTAGACAGGACTGTGTAGGCAGGCTTCTAAAACATTTAGCACCTCTTAGAAATATGATCAGGGAGATGCTTAAATATTTTACCGTCTGAGATGGTTGTGGGGAGTTCACGGGCAGTGTGACTGCCAGGGGCTGTAGAGCAAGCTCAGGTGGCCAGAGTGGACACTGAAAGCTCCGAGCAGGGAGATAGTGATCTGGGCTGAGGAATGTCAGAAGTCACCTTAACTTAGTAGCACTAAGTTAGGTAGCACTGGCAGCAGCCATGTCCAGTGAAGTCTTTTGGGGGACTTCACTTTTGAGAAGCAGCTTAGGGTACAGGAGGCTAGACGAAGCCACATCCCAGCACATGCAGGGCCTATGAGCTCCCTAGTGTCAGCAAACATGGTGGTTCTGGGGCTAAAGCTCTGCAAAAAAAAAAAAAGTGATTTAGAAAAAAGCCCTGAAGATGTTCGGTGTTTGTTCTTCCCCTGCCGCTGTAAGTGTGTAGCTGCGTGATTTCTATACTAGCTCCTGTCACAACCACAGTTCAAGCACTCACACACCACCGCTCCGTAGCTGTTAGGACAAAGGGCGGAGGAGGCCCTTCTTAAACATCGGACAAGGAGGACGACTTCCTCCAAAAGGCACAGTCCCTCAAACCCAGAAGTCACATTCATTTTACTGTCACCTGGGGAGACTGAAAACCCAAGAGGAAGTAAGGGCATGGCACTCACAGACACAGGCAAACCTCTCCGCCATATTTGTTTCCTTACCCTAGGTCCCAGCCAAGCAAGCCCAAAAGAGGCCTGAATTTCAGACTACCCTACGGCAATACCTGATTCCAGGAAAGACCACAAACTGGGACCACCCAGGCACCACCCAGGAATGGACCATCCCAGGGGAAAGGACCTAGTGTTCCAAAGGAAATTCCTAACATTCCAACCACTGCAGATAGGATCACCTGCTGTCCCTTAGCCCAGCACACACCCATCCCCCTTTCACCAAGACACCCCTACATAAACGTCATCTAATCAATCAGGGGTCTTGAACCTTAGAAATCCCTCATCCCAACCTATGCTATTATAAAAACCCCACCCCAACTGAGTTCAAGGCTGTCTGATTATATCAGTGTGCAGGACACACAGAGAGTCCAAGTTCCATCTTGAATAAAGGCTCTTTGCTTTGACACACAGGATTTGGTCTCCATGGTGGTATTTGGCGGCCCCCACCATCTGGACATAACACTTTCCAGCTTCATTTTAATTTGTTCCCATGTCTTGCAATAAAATAGAATGATAAAAATGTTCTCGCTAACTACAACACATCATATTATCGGTGTTCATAACACCGATATGTCTCTTCCTGGAGACAGACACAGCGAGCAAGAGATGCTAGCAAATTTAAGACAACAAAAACTAACAATCTTAGGTCACACAACACGGCTAAAAACAAGCCCATGGTCTCCAAAGTGAAATACAGAGCCAATGCAATTTCTATCAGAATAGTTGCTTCTTTGATTGACAAGTGACAAGTGGATCCAAAAATTCATATGAAAACACAACCTACTAGGGAATATTTTCTTTTCCTTGTGGTGCTGGGAATGGAACTGAGAGCCCTGTAGACAACTAAGCAAGAACAGTGGTGCTTAGCTATATCCATGGCCCTTGATTTTTTTTAGAAAAGGATAGCCTTGAACTTACTACACAGCCCAGGCTGACTTTGAGATCTGATTCCTGCCTCAGCCTCCTGAGTGCTGGGATTATAGAAGGAAAATTCTTGAACAGAATGTCAGAAGACTGTATTTCAGACTTTACTGCAAAGATAGAGGCATCAAGGCAGAGTGGGAATGACACGGGGGTAAACAAATACGTTAACATGCATCGATGAAACAGAATTGATAACACAGCTAACTTTCTGACATTCGTGGTGAATTGATTTTCCACACAGTCTCAAAACAATCCAATGAAACAAAGGATTATTTTCAACAAGTGTTGCATAACAAGCAAAACAAAGCTTGAACGTATACTCCATGACTTAAGAGAACTTAATACTAACAGGGCTAGAAACTTCAAAGGCTGAAGCCTTAGAACTCCTGGGAGAATGCATGGAAGTGAACGGCTTTGGGTTAGTCTGTAGTTTATTGGGCACAAAATCAAAAACACACAGTCAAAGCAAAAACAGGGGCATTAGACTTTGTCTTAGGCTTAGTATTGCTGTGATGAACACCATGACCAAAAAGCAAGCTAGGGAGGAAAGGGTTTATTTTGCTTAGACTTCTACGAGGCCATCCATCATCAAAGGAAGTCAGGACAGGAACTCAGGCGGGGCAGGGACCTAGAGGCAGGAGCTGATGCAGAGGCCACAGAGGGTGCTGCTTATGGCTTGCTCCTCCTGACTTCCTTAGGCTGCTTTCTTATGGAACCCAGGACCACCTACAATGGGCCTGGGTCCTCCCACATCACTAATTAAGAAAATGTCCTACAGGTTTGCCCACAAGCTAATCTTATAGAGGCATTTTCTCAGTCAAGGCTCCCTCCTTTCTGCTTGTGTCAAGTTGACATGAAACCAGCCAGCGCAGACTTCATCAGAATTCAAAACAGGATGTCATTAAGGAAGTGAAAAACATAGCCCACAGAATGGGAGAAAATATCTGAAAATTGCATAGCTAGCAAGGAATCCATACCTAGACTTTCTAAAGAACTCTTACAATTCAAAAATAAGAAAGATAAGATTAGCATAAAATGGGCAAAAAAAATGTAGTTGAAATTCTTCCATGTAAGATACAGAGATGGCCAATGAGGACATAAAATGATAAAAAGGCGTCTAACAGAACTGACCACTGGGGAGATGCCACACAGACATGCCATGCCACTACACACCCACGTGGAAGGCTAATTAAAAAGTCAGATAATAAAAACACGGCATCTGTATACAGTGGACGATCATTCAGTCGTACAAAGGAAAGAAGCAGACACGCATTACAAGACATGGATAGGACTGGAAACATAAAGCTAGAGAAAGGAGCCGATCACAGGAGACCACAGGCATATATTTCCGGATGGAATGTCCAGCTTTGCTGATTTCATTGTTTTGTTTTGTTTTTTCCTTTTCTGGGTGTCGAGGCTGCTGGCTTTTGACAGAGCTGAAACCGCCTATGTCCCTCGCTGTTCCTTCTGTATGCTCAGGGCCGCAAGCTATCATTCCTCCCTGGGTCTGTTTAAGTTTAATCTCAAAGACAGTGCACTGCCCAGATGGTTCAGGCTCATCTCCGCAAACATTAGTTACTGCGTTTCACTGCTGCAGCTCCAACATAGCCCTGGGGGCTCGCTGAGGAATGCCAAAGGGCTGAGCCTCAGCTAGCAGCCCCAGGCTGCTATGGCTTAAGGTCTTCCCACGTTGTTCCTGCCTGCTGCTAATTCTCATGTCTGTTCACAGGACTGCCTATGCAATCATGCTCTCCCCATTCCAGATGTGCTGACGTCATCGCTCTGTGAAGTAAGAACCCAACTTAAACACGCTGGTGTAGAACTATGTGTATTGAGGCTTTGAGTCAAGTGTTGCTCCCTACTGTAAAATGCATAAACTCCTGTGCACAGCCCAGGCTTTTTCAATTGATGCTAACCCCTTGTTTCCTGTTAGAGAGGCGAGCACTGGTGTATTTTCTGCTCAGTGCTCATCAGGTAATTTGTTAAAGAACCTGGGATGGAGACAGCTGAGGGCTGGGGATGAGAGCAATGGAGTGCTTGTCTAGTGTGCACGAAGCCTTGGATACAAGCCTCAGCTCTGTATTATCTGGGCATGGTGGCGCAAACCTGTAACTCCAACCCTGGAGAAAGAGAAGTCAGAGATTAAAGCCATCCTCAGCTACATAGCAAAGTTGAGGCCACCTGGGCTACACAATGACTTATCTTGGAATCGGGGTGGGAGAGATCAAGACAGAGATTGAGATCTTAGTCATCAGATAACCTGAACATGTGTGGCCGCTATCCCCCCTTCTGTGACCAAAGCTGACTTTGACTAATGATGTGACGATTTATTTTGTACTTGCATATAAAATAGATTCAGAAGTCTTTTTGGCAGCCCCATAGTAAGGTACAAACAATATCAGAATTGCCATTAATACACAGGAGCATAGCTCAAAGCAGGGTCTACATCTATTTCTATTTAGGAACTATAGGTATTCTATAATTTCTAAAACCTAATTGTATTAAAATATGCATTGTTGCAGAAATGTCCCCGATGGATTTTGAAGGAAATGACAGTACTATTTGCTTTAGCAGTGGCTCCCAACCTCCCTAACCCCGCCACCCTTTAATATAGTTCCTCATGTTGCAGTGACCTCCAACCATAAAATTAATTCCGTTGCTACTTCATAACTGTAATTTTGCTACTGTTATGAATTGTAATGGAAATATATCTGTTTTCTCCATTGGTCTTAAGGGGGAGGTAGCGAGAAGCCAGGGTAAGGGAAAGATGTCCATCTATGTCATAATGCCTTTCAGATTTTGAGGACTTGACCATGTTACTTTGTCAAGCACATTCTTTTTCAAATTGCATAATCCATGTGACTGTTACCCACACAGACAAAAGGTCACATGGTCAAGGACATCTCCAGCACAGTTTGCCCTGTAGGTCTAAAAGGATGGAAGGCACACCCTGTCAACCAATAGGAAGGGAAGAGGGAGGGGCCCAGCTAACCCAGGGACACAGGAAGAGAGCTGCACGTCTTATTTCTATTCATACCACAGTGGTCAAACTTGAGTTACCAGATCATCCACAACAGCCCAGGGAAGCTGGAAAGTGTGGTTTGTGATGTTTCCAGCTGCAGCAACGACTGGGGAGGTGTAGCACAACAGGAACAAGGCACGGGATGTTGGGGCATTATCTCCCACACAGTGGGTAATTACAAAATTCAGAGACGGAGTTATCTCTGGCAGGAGGGGAAGGAAAGAATCCCGGGGCATCTGATGTGTTGAAAGCACTCTGTGTTGTCAGCCAGGTGGTTCCAACATGGGCTCTACTTTTACACTGTCATATGTGCACATGTGTATGCACACACAAATATACACCTGCATTCACGAGCATATACACATACACATGTATATGCACATACACAGACAGACATATGCACAAATATACAAACATATACATGTGAGCTCAAGGCCACCCTGGGCTACTTGAAACTGATTCAGTCTAAAAGAGAAACAGAGCCAGATGGTGGCTTACACCTTTAATCCCAGTACTTGGGAGTCACACGCCTTTAATTTCAGCAATAGGAAGGTGGAAACAGGAAAGGATATTTGGCTGGATGAAGAGAGGAATGTAAGGCAGGAGACAGGAGCTCAAGACACTCAGTCGAGGATTTAGAGAGACAGGGTCTTGCCACCTTGCTTCTGAGGATGAGGATTTTGTAGAGGTAAGAACTAGTGGCTGGCTACTCTGCTTCTCTGATCTTTCAACTTTCACCCCTAATATCTGACTCTGATTTTTATTATTAAGGCCAATTACACAAACATACATACCATGTATAGTTCATAATTTTAAATTCTGTTGCTAACCCTCGGTTTAAGTGCACAGGGATTCATATATTATTCTTTCTCCTCTTTTGCATGCACAGCTTTCCCACATACATTTGTTTATTCATGACCTCACCTTAAGATCCCTTCAGGCACACAGTACTTACTAAAACCCTATTTTGCAAGGAAAAAAAATAAGTTTTGCTCTGATAGCTGGATGTGGTGGAAGATCAGGAGTTCGAGGTCATCCTGAGCTGTGTGAGGACCAATCTCTAAAAACAAGTAACACAGAGGTGATTGTCCTAAATGCCATTTATACTGCCATGAGACATAAAAGGCCTTTAAATGTTTAAAATCTGACTGGGAGATCAAGACTGACACACCAAAGTGATTGAAGAAGTCCCGACATAGTTCAGCGAACCTGGTGCGGTTTAGGAAGGATGGGGCCGCCACATCCCTAGACAGTAAGCAGCTCAGAGTCTTCGTAAACACGCAAACTCAATTCCAGTGGTTGGATTTATTGCAGCGTCTTCCTGCAGCTGTGGGCTTGTTTCAAAGTTGGGGGTCAAGTTAAATGCAAACTGAGCAAACAAAAAGAAGCCTTGGGTTTGTTTTGCATTCTTTACGGTCAAATCCAGTTCATCACTTTAGGGATGAATTCTTCTTGAACAAGTGCCTCTGATGCCTCTGAAGACACAGCAAAGAGAAGCGACCTCGGGTGTAGGTAACCTGCTTCCACAAGGCAGATCTTTCTGGAACTGTACGTTGCCCAGCTCAGGGCAAGTTGCGTCACCTCTGGGCTTTGGCTTTCTCATCTCTAGAGGAGGGATCCCAGACAGGTTCTTCAAGCGTTAACCCTGCTCTTGGAACACTGCCCGGAACATAGTAAACATTCAGTATGTTGCTGGTGTTATCTGCCTCTTCCATGGCTCTTTAAAATGAGCTCATTTATTTCCTGTCCCCTGGAGTCTACTGGGGGCTGGGGATGGTCATTTCAGATGAAGAAAACTTCTGATGTTTTGGGATATTTCTTGACTTTTCAAAACCTATAAAGGCCAGTCAAGGTAGAAGTGCAAGCTAATTCCAGGGAGCTATTAATCCATGAATTAATATTTTTTTAATTCTTTTAATTACTGTAAGGCAGTATGTACACTTGAGTGCCGGTGCCAGTGATCCCCTGGGGCTTTTATGAGGTTATGAGCCAAGGTGCTGGGACCTGAACTCAGGCCCTCTGCAAGAGCAGGGTGTGCTTTTAACCCCTGAGCTATGGCTACAGCCTTCATGTTTCATTTCCTTAGAGAAGATAGCTTTAAGTGACTTCCTGCACAGCAGAGATATTCAAATCAACCCTGCCAAGTCCCAAGTCAGAATACTTCCACTGCCTCTAAGAGCGATTGTTCCTCGTGTGGGGTAGATTTCTTTATGATCCTTTATAAATTTTACATCAGGTTCTTTCTTGACACTCACTTAATGCCAGAGTCCAGCTTTCTTCCCCCGGGCAGTTGGGCATCCAAGCTGTGCAGCTCTTAACAAAGCTAAAGCAAGGCCACTGTGCAAGCGGCATGGGGTAAGCGCTGAAGGGAAGATGCCAAGTGTGCCTGGTGCAGGCCCAGAGTCCAGCGTGAGTAGGAGCAAGCAGAAAGAGGTGACGGTGTGCAGACAGTGAAAACTTACACAGCCTTCAAGCACACGCACTATCCACACAGGGAAGGACACACAGCAAATAAACTGTAGAAAAGACCAGGCAGGAGAGTACACTGAGAGACCAGACCACAGAGCTCGGCAAAGGGAGTTGACAGTCTGGGGAAGAAAAGCCTGCACAGGAAAGCGCAGGGCCCACCTAGAGTGGCTCTTTGTTCTTCTAAGAGTTTCCCCCACTAATAGGGTTATCTAGGGCTCGGCATCTCTCAGTAGGGAGCAAAAGGAACCTATAAGGAAGGAACTGTGCTTCTTCCGAAGAGCAACTGTGGCGACTGTCCTCATCCTGCAGCTCTCTGCACCTAGGACACTAACTAGTAAACAGCATTTAAAAGTTGTCTGTCAAATAAATGACAGGACAGCCCCATAGCCACAGCCCAAATCAGCAGATCACAATTGTCTCTACTTTTAAGAGAAGGCATGGCTGGGTGTCAGGTCTACAAACACCAGTGAATGATGTTGGTAGCTCTACCACTAGATCCTCCTCTAGAGCCTCTTTTTATTAACTATGCATGACAACTTTTCAGGTATGACTGCAGAATTATAGATAATGGCTTCTTTGTAATTTAATTTTAATTTAAATTTAAAAAGGTGGAAAGACGAGGTGCCGCTTCGTTTTTTATTGTTACCAGAAGGGAAGACGAGGCCCTGCAGACACAGGGACATCCTTGGTTCGACCGTCTACCACAGGGTTTTATTTCTCACCTGTCTGCCTCCTGCTGGGGAGTTGGGAGCTGCATGGGGACTCTGGAAGCTTTTTGTCAATGACACTGTTTCTGCACTGGGTTCCGCGACTCACATTTATTAAGGCCTTTTTCTAAAGTTGGAAGTACCAGAACAAAGATATCGAAATGTATTATGTAAGTCACTTCACGGTCCCTTACTGAGTCTGTCACAAGCACCTAGAGTACAGATATTAATAAAAGCCATGGGTAAAGTCAACAGAGGATTCAGCAGCTACACGTCATCAGGTTTGTTTTTTTTTTTTGATGAAGGAGGAAGGAAATGAAACACTGTAAATGTCTTCTAATAACCTCTACATTGGCTCACTGTAAAGCAAAGAAATCGAGAAAGCCTTCCTGTGCAATCCTTTTGTCCAAAAGTGTGTGGATTCAAAGTTATTTCTGTTTAAAATAAAATACAGAGGCCTGTTAAGTGTTTAAAAAGAAAAGTTCAAAACAAAAACAACAGCAATATATATATATATATATATATATATATATATATATATATATATATATATATGAATGGACTAATCTAACATATTTTATGACTTCCACTGTGGGACTTAGTTCACAGTTCTCTCGCGTGACCCAGACAGCAGCTCCATCATGGCTCTGGTAACTCCTTTGCTTCTGTATTGCCCACGTGACCAAAAACTCCCGACACTCTCAACATCACGGCTCAGAGCCCAGAATTTTTGAAGAAATGTCTCCTTTGTTAGAGCAGAGACTGAAATGTCCAATAAAGTGTCTATCGTCTCTCAGAATTACAATTTGAAATTATCAGAAGGGAAAATGTTCAATGCCCAAGAGAGCACTCTCATTTAAAGCAACTACATTACCCCTTGAGAGTGGGCACGGGGACTGGGCAGATGGCTCAGGGAATAAGGGCACCGTGCAGAGAACCAGAATACGATTCCCAGTGCCCACGTGGGTGGCTCACAACCATCCACAACTGTTTGAGGGCATCCAATACCCTCGTGTGACCTTTCCTGGCACCAAGCCCAGCCCACGCATGGCACACACCCGTATATGCGGCTAAAACACTGACTCATTAAATATATAAACATAACAAAAAGATTTCTTTTTTAAATGACTAGGCACAGGATACCTAACCTAGCGCCTTTGAAATGAAACACCTTGGGCTGACTGTAATATGCGAGCGACCCATATCGTATTAGATTCCGTAGCTAAGAAGCCAAGCTCTGTCAGACTGGCCTCTGTTTCTGAATGAATGAAAAGGCTTCCAACCGGCTTCCCCTCCCAGCACAGGAAATCCTGCTGTAGTCCCCTGGCGAGCATGCGTCACACACACCACACACAGGTTTGCATTTGCGCCCTGGGAAAGACCAACATTAGCTGAGCGTCGCAGGAAGTTCTTCCGCCCCCTCCCCCCATCAACTTCGGGGAGTAAGCTTTGGCCGGACACAAGACTGGCATAAATTGAGCTCTGCATTCTTATCACTCTGAAGCAGCTGGGCTGAGTGTGTCAGCCACCGCCCCCGACACACTCAAGCCTTTCATTTCCTGAATGTTGGAGACCTCAGCTTCAAGTGACTGGGTCTTTTGTACTATCTCTTTCTCTGATTTCTATAGGAGTATCTTAAAGTATCTTTGAAAAAAAAAAAAGCAAATGGATTTTCCTCCCCCCCAAATCCAAATGCAAGCCAAACGGAGATCCCCAGATGTGTTAACTGTCCTCGGACTGAGCAATGCGATGGAATCGCTGCAGAAACACTGTACGAAGTGGTGAGCCCTCACTACTGCAACCGCTGCAACGGTAGGAAACCATACCGGAAATAGCCGGCGAGGGAAACTGAGGTTGCCACCGGAACAATTCCTGAGCGCATGTGCAAGTCCCTGTGTAAACAGAGGGTCCGCGAATTCCTTTCAAGAAAGTTTGCCAAAGATGGCGGAGTAGGGACGCGGTGCGGTAGGTGTTCAGGCTACCGGCTGACTTCTGACTTCGTATCCAGTCTCCGCAGCGGCGGGAACCACTGAGCAAAGAGCACGTCCGTGTAGTTGCCCAAAATGCCGAATATCAAAATCTTCAGCGGGAGCTCTCACCCGGACTTATCCCAGAAAATTGCTGACCGCCTGGGCCTGGACCTAGGCAAGGTGGTGACTAAGAAATTCAGCAACCAGGAGACCTGTGTGGAAATTGGAGAAAGCATACGTGGAGAGGATGTCTACATCGTTCAGAGTGGGTGTGGTGAGATAAATGACAATCTAATGGAACTTTTGATCATGATTAATGCTTGCAAGATTGCTTCGGCCAGCCGGGTGACTGCAGTCATGCCGTGCTTCCCTTATGCCCGCCAGGATAAAAAGGATAAGAGCCGGGCTCCCATCTCAGCTAAGCTCGTGGCAAATATGCTATCTGTCGCAGGAGCGGATCATATTATCACCATGGATCTACATGCATCTCAGATTCAGGGGTTTTTTGATATCCCAGTGGACAATTTATATGCAGAGCCAGCTGTCTTAAAGTGGATAAGGGAGAACATATCTGAGTGGAGAAACTGTACTATTGTCTCACCTGATGCTGGTGGAGCCAAGAGAGTGACCTCCATTGCAGACCGACTGAACGTGGATTTCGCCTTGATTCACAAGGAACGGAAGAAGGCCAATGAAGTGGACCGCATGGTGCTGGTAGGAGACGTGAAGGATCGGGTGGCTATTCTTGTGGATGACATGGCTGACACTTGTGGTACAATCTGTCATGCCGCTGACAAACTTCTCTCTGCTGGAGCTACCAGAGTTTATGCTATCCTGACGCATGGAATCTTTTCTGGCCCAGCCATTTCCCGCATCAACAATGCATGCTTTGAAGCAGTAGTAGTCACCAATACCATACCTCAGGAGGATAAGATGAAACACTGCTCCAAAATACAGGTGGTTGACATCTCCATGATCCTTGCAGAAGCCATTAGAAGAACCCACAATGGCGAGTCTGTCTCCTACCTGTTCAGCCATGTTCCTTTATAACAGAATAACTTCTGAAGCTTTTTGAAAATAAACCAACCCCATCCCTCATGTTTCTTGGTATTTGATTTCAGCAGAAGGCCCAGCTCGCTCCAGTGTAGATTTTTACACCCCACATTAGATGCATTAGAATTTAGCCTAAATTGGAAAAGGACAGATTGTGGTTAACTGCTAGGATGTCCTACTTGTGTTGTTTCATCCTGACTTGCTTTTTTATTTTGTGAGCCTTGCAGCTTTAACTAGAGGTCAGCTGCTGAAAGATGTATGGATTATTGAGAATATCCTACAAGGTCCATAGGACATAATTGACAGAGCTCATACTCCATTGCTCGGGAATGCTTTGGGGTTTTTCTTCATAGCAACAAAGTCAGCCCATATGTGATACATTTTCAGAGGTTTGTGCTAAACTATAGCAAGAGCCCCGAGCATCCTTAAACATAGCTCCAGTAGTTGAGCACCCTGTTAGGCAGAGGCAGGTAGCTCAATGCAGTAATTAACCTTTGTGAGGAAGAAGCCTGATCCATTGCCATCTGTTTATAGCTTGAATTCTCTCCACCGGTTCCTTTCCTTTTGGCTTTCCCTTCAGCCATCTTGACCTTTTTCTAGCCAAAAATATCTTGGACTCAGTGATCATGGTACTTTACCATAATCCTCTGTAAGAGACTTGCTTCTTGCTATGTAACTGCTAACTTTCTCGTTAGATAACTTGCTGTAGTGTAGTGTTCCCTAGCCTATTACCACTGTGGCGGTAGCGTTGAGGTGGTGTCTTAGTGCCTTTTGATTAATTTAAGTATTTAATTTTCACCTTCCTTGGATCCATTTGGTCTCTCAATTGAACAGGTTTCTGCTAAACAATTTGGTGTTACAGTCTCTTGTTGAGAACTTAATAAAATGTCTTAACAGACATGTATGCAAAAAAAAAAAAAGAAAGTTTGCCTTTCCTGTCCCAGACCATGCAGAGATTTCATTTATAAGGTAAAAATATCCCTTTGTTCTCTACGTAACCAAGCTGTTACGACACTGGAGAAGAGACACAGAGCAAAAGCAGGATGTCCGAGCGGTTCTCTGTGGACTATGGCTACAGTTCTGAAGCTTCCCCTATAGTTATCACCCTACATCTGGCAGCAGAGGCTTATACTAAGACCCATAGCTGCCTGATTCCCAAAGGAAAGTAACTGGCTCAGTGTCTATGGCTACAGAAAGCAACACCAAATAGTACACGTGTTCTAGAGAGAAGCTTCGGGGTACTGAGATCTTACATTTTGAAACAGAAAGTCAAAATCTGGACATGATGGCACAAGACCTCAAACCTAGCATTCAAGAGCCTGAGAGGTTAATGACAGGTTGGTCAATATAGCCACAAGGTCTCACTCTTTCCCAAACGTGCCAGAAACTGTCTCAAAAACGAATGAATGAATGCAGAAAATCTAGTATTGTCAAAACGAACAATTCAAGAGTGTCACTTACATTGAAAAAGGATTATCAATAACTTAACATTATGATTTTCTTCCCAACATTAAGATCCCACTTTTAAAATATTTTTTTTATTTTTATGTGTGTGCATGTTTTGCCTGCATGTATGCATGTGTGCCAGATGCATGCAGTGCTAACAGAGGTCAGAAGATGGCACGGGGTGCTCTGAAAATGGAGCTACAGACAGTTGTGAGTTGCCATGTGGGTGCCGAGAGCCAATCCCAGGTTCTCTGTAAGAAAAAGCAGTGCTCTTACCCACTGAGCCATCTCTCTCAGCCCTAAGATCCCACGTATGAGGGAAGTAGGTTCAAGAGATCAGCCTAGGGTTCAGAACACAAACACTCAGGAAATGTGCGCCCAGGAATATCTTCTGGGCTATGCTGTTGGACACAGCATTCTCTGATCAAGTAATGATTTAAGAATCAAATGGATAAAGAAGTATTTTCTTAATTAGTTGGATCATACAACTATGGCTCCTCGGGTTTATTTGACTAGGGACAACCCCAATGAAGCAACTACAAACTAACAAGAGAGTTGGCACTTTTAGAAGGCTCCTGGGACATACTGCTTTAAACAAGAAACCACCCAAGAGTGGTTTACACGTAGATAAACTTATCCACAGACACATTCTGCTTGCCATACACAGAGCTTTAAACAAAAACTCAGCCAACACCGGGCATTTGGAGATTTCACGTAAACATCTGGGCTTACAAACACTCGATTGGGACAGTTTAACTAGCTTAGGCACAGCGATAGACATAGGTCCTTTGGAGTCCACACTGTCCCATCTGATGAAGTCCTTCCCACATGGCAATCTCACATCCACAGTCAGCTTTATGTGTGAACATTTCCTGACTGCTTCTCTGGAGACTTTGGGTCCAGGACTGGAAACTCAAAGGAAACACAGTCCTGTCCCTGTGAGTTATCAAGAGTAGCCACGTGAGAAGGCCCATCTCTAGGAGAACTCACACTTTCTGATGCTATATACCTTCTCTTTTGATGCCCAAAAATCCATGACCTGGGCTTTCTCCTCTCAGCTGATAAGTCAACTAGGATGTTCTGTGGTATACTATAAATAGGAATATATTTATAGTATAGTGTGGGTACTATTTGAACCATCATTGAATTATTAGTCCATTATTTGACCAGAGTGATTAACTGAGCACTTACTGTGTTCCAGGAACTAGGCCATATTCAAGGCTAATAGGTCACTTGATCCCATAACAACTCAGGGTCACATGCTCCACTTCCTCCTTCCCTCATTTATGGGTGAGACAGGCTCACAGAGGTGACATCTGAGTGTGTGACGAAGGAGAGTCTTGACCATTACAGTACTCAGAGACTTAGGTCTGACAAAACAAACCCGGACCAGGCTGCAGAAATGGCTATGCAAGTGTGAGGCCCTGAGTTCCTGATCCCAAGAAGACAGGTAAAAATCCTGTATAGCAGTGCGTGCCTATACTCCCAGTGCTGGGAGGCAGAGGCAGCTAGATTGCTGGCCAGCCTGTCTAGATGAGCTGGCAAGTTGCAGGTTCAGTGAGAAAATTTGTCTTAAAAGAATAATATGGAGACCCTTTCCATCTCTCTCCTGAAGAGGCAGCTTCTGCCTCTCTCCTTTCTCCCCACTTCTCCCCTTCCTCTCCCTCTCTATCTCTCTGTTTCTCTTTTTCTCTTTCTGCCCCCCTCTCTGCTCTTCTCCCTTCTCCCCTCCATAGCCCACTTAATAAATACCTACTTTCTCTGCAAAAAACAAAAGAAAACAAAAAAAAAAAGTATATGGAGAAACAGTCAAGGTAGACATCCTAACCTGAATAGTCAAATTTATCTAACTGCTCCTACTCTGGACAGCACAAGGCCCAAAGTTCTCTGTCCCATTCAATCACACTTTCTGTACATCATGAAATCTATTTTCTCTGAAGGCATGATAACGTCCCTATGGAATAAGAAACTGTTTACAAAGAACCAAAGAAAGGCTCTAGTCTTTGTCTGAACACTGAGTTTTTAAAGTCACCTTATCCCAAGAATATCTTTTTAAAAAAGAGAAAAAGTCTGGAACACAAGTACTCAATAAATAATCTACTTCAGTGAACAAACGGCTGCTTCCCAATGTGTAAAAGACCCCACAACAATGTCAGATGTATCTGCAAACAAAGTTCTAAGAAAGAATAGCTATTCAAATGCACAGATATACCCTGATCTAATAACAGCAAAATGCTGCAGACAGATGTGCAGGGCTATGGCTAAAGTCACCTAGTGGCGACTCTCCTAGTTGGGTTACTGTCACTGTGATGAAGCACTATGACCAAAGCAACCTGGGGAGGAAAAAATTTATTTGGCTTACACTTCCACATCACAGTTCATCATCAAAGGAAGTCAGGACAGGAACTCAGTCAGGGCAGGAACCCAAAGGCAGGAGCTGATGCAGAAGCCATGGAGGATTGTTCTTCCATGGTTTGCTCAGCCTGTTTTCTTATAGAACTCAGGACCACCAGCTCAGAGGGGACCCCACAATGGGCTGAGACCCTCCAAATCAATCACTAAAAATGTCCTATAGGCTAGCCCAATGCCTGATGTTATGGAGGCATTTTCTCAGTTGAGGCTCCTTCCTCTCTGACAACTGTCCTCAGTGTCAAGTTGACATAAAAGAGCCAGTACGATGACTTGCATGCAATCCTCTTGGCTTTTCTAGTATTAGGCTTCTCCTCTGTGGAATGAGACCTACTAGCTGTTCATTGCCAGCCATTTCCATCCGTCAAATCCTAGCTGTCAGCTGTGTCACAGGCACCTGGGAAACCTTCGCAACCTGATGACTGGCACCGAGAAAGCGCAGAAACGTGAACTCTTACCCAGAAGGCTATTCTTTCCACTGAAGCCCTTGTCACCTACAGGGGCACTAGTAAAAGTACATTTCTGCACTGTCTTAGCCAGAAATGGCCCCTGCCATCTATCACCCTTCTAATGTTCTAAGCCACCTATGATCAAGCCTGGGCTGCTGATGATAACACACACAGGACTATTCTCAGATCTCCAATTTCCTTATTCATTTACTTCAGCTTGAAACAGAAGCCCCATTCAAGCTCAAAATGATACCCTGTTTTTTAAGCTGAATATGTAGCACTCACTTTTTAATAAGCTAAGCAGCGTCTACTTGGGGTGGGGGCATAGAAAACAGCATATTCAGAAAATATCATTCACGGCGAGTGACTGGATTCATCTGGTGATAGTTTAGGTGGGTAGCCAAGAAGCCAAAGATTCTAATTTTATGCCAGGGCTTGCTGTATTGCTCTTCAGAATACCCGCTGCATAACTGACAGCCCAGCTCCACCTCAGATTTTGGCATGCAATCAAGGAAAATAATGGGACACGGCAAACAACTTCAAAGCCTCGCCACCACTTACCTTAATAATATATAATTGCTGCAATTTCTTTTAACATAGTACTTTTAATTAAATGCGTTAAATTCTCAACCTCCCAACTTAAATTTTATACCACCAGCAGCCATTTTCCTCTCGGGACCAAAGCACATAGATTGTGTCCCCCTTTGTAAAAAGCACGCCCCTCCTCAGCCCCATTTCCTGGCCCAGGGTAGGGCGCGGTTGCTTTTTAAGTTCACCCTCAGAGAGAGCAAGCTGAAGGTTTATAGAGTTCCATGAAGAGTTTGTTGTGGTTTTGTAAATCTAGTATGATAAATTTCCCATACAGTGTATCCATAAGAGGCAAAGAATATGAGGAGCGGGGGCGTGGCGGGGGGCGTGGCGGGCTGGGTGTTGGCTCTGGTAAAGAATTTGCCTCCCATGTGCAAAGCTCTGGGTTCAACCCCCAGCACTGCAGTCACAACCATAAATAAGAAGAACAATATGCTAGCTTAAAGAAACTGGTCTAGAATACTTTTTCAGTAATTTTATAATGAAATTGGTTTTTAAAAAAAGCAGCTGCAGAGGTGACTCTCATTTTAATATAACACTTTCATTAATTCCTTCAGAATTTTATACAATGCACTTTGATCATATTGAAACCCCTACTTCTTACCCTTATCCCTACCCTGCCTACGCTCAACCCAGATTCTCCATTTTCAGTGGCTGGTTTTCACTAACCCTGTTAAAGATTAAACTGTAGAATTCAGAGATGTAACAACCAGCAGAATGATTAAAAACATTTAAGAAAAATGGTTGGCATTCTAGTTCATGACTTGAGGTAGGGAGAGAGGAAAAGGGTGTTCTCTCATTATCTAGTTACTTATATGAGATTATGCTGGGGAGATGCTGTGGGTGACAAACTGTCTTCCAAGCATGAAAACCCAGGTTCAGTCCTCAGAACCCACATCAAGAAGCCAAACGTGTAGCCCTAACATCAATATCCCAAGGCGCAGGGATCCTTGTGAAAGATTGGAAGGTCAGAGGGGTTAGAATGGTTAGATGGATCGTAAAGGAGCGTTTTCCAGACACAGCAGGGCGGTTGCTCATGTGAACTCACAGTAGCTGTGATGCGCATGCGCGTACCAGATCAAACAATGGGAGGGAGGGGCTCGTGATATCATACTCTAGCTGGCTGAAGAATTACCAGTCACTGGAGGTTTCTGGGAGGAAAGAAGTCACTTTCTTCAGGTTTGTGGTCCCTTGGAGGCTACCTATGCTCCAATAGATGGCCCTACAGACACGCGCATATGGCAAGCACCAAGAAGATTCGGTGGACTTTTAAACAACAACAACAAAAACACATGAAACCTGGTAGCGGGCCAGCAGAGTTCAAGGCCAGCCTGCTCTACAAAGCTAGTTCCAGGACAGGCTCCAAAGCCACAGAGAAACCCTGACTCAGGAGAAAGGGGAGTGGGGGAGGGGGGCACGACAAAAAACAAACCTAAAAGAAAAAAAAAGTACATAAAATTGGGAAATAATAGAGATAAGGGGCCTAGGGGAGGAGTTGGAGGTGAGGAAATAGGGGATGGAGTTCATTAGAATGCATTATATACATATATGAAGTTCTCAAGTAAAATAATTATTTAAAAACAAACAAAAACATTCATGGTGGCACAGCAATTTCCATGCCGAGGGGACAAGCATGAAGCGCTCCCTGGTCAGCTGACTACATTGCAAGTTCTAGGCCAGTGAACAAGCTTGTCTCAAGAAGTTAGAAAAAACAAAATCAAAAAAATAAAAATTGGACAGTACTTGAATAGTACCACAGGTTGACCTCTGACCTCCACACACAGGTCACACACGTGCACTCACATGAAGACATGCATGAGCTGGCACACACAAAAATAATTACACATGTGTATTACTTTGATAGTAACATTTTTCTTTAAGTGGCATGATTGAATTTGGGGAAAGTGTCTACCAGAATCTCTGGAATGAACTTCTTCCTACTACTGCCATGGCCCTGGCCGACAGTTTTCAAGGTGGGGCACAGAGTTGCCTCTACTGCCGACATTTTTTCTGAATATATTAATATGTTCCAAACTTAAAAAAAAATATCAATAATATTAACAGTTCAACACACATCTCCTCCACAGAAATTCCGAAAGACACTGACCATGAACCAAGGGTTCGAAGCGGTATGGTAATCCCACCCACCATAAATAGCTATGTAATGAAGGAGAGAGAAAGGGACAGAAAGACTCAATAGAAAGGGGATCAGCTTTGATGGGGGTCACAGAAAAGCTTCACGAGAAAGGGGAGAGAAGCATGGTGACCGCGAGGCTTGGAGAAGGCAGGAGAGAGGAGCAAGACAAGAGACTAAGCTCACTGGAGCCACACAAGCGAACAGCACAGGGGAGCAGCAGAGAGAGCATCGGCCACCGCTTTCACGGCAGCAGGGCCAACGTCCTCTGATAACAGCCCGGGCGGGGAAGTGAAGAGCACAGGTTTTGGCGGTCAGGATGCCTGTGAGAGATGCCAGAGCATCATGGATAAACGAGCTGAAACCTTGTCCGTGAGAGCCTGAAAGAACGTGCGGCTGAGGCCTGGTTCCCCCGCGGAGGAAGGGCTTCCATCAAATGAGAGGAAGGGCTTCCATCAAATGAAAAGACAGCAGCGGTTCTGCCCCATCCTAGCAGGAGAGCACAGAGCTCCCTCTAGAAATGGCTTTTAAGGAGGCTTCACTGTAATTCCTGAGACAGGGCTGGGGACAAGAAGTGGAAACCAAGTTCTATGGGAGTGGTTTGTGATGAGCGCCAAAAGCTGGGGACACTCACCTCAAAATGTAACAGCTCTATGTAGCCCCACCCCCAAGCAGGGAACACGTGACCCTGCAGAAAGCCTCAAAGGATGGGACCTATGTCGCCCTGGTGAAAAGCAGGTGGTGCCACTTGGGTTGGGTCTGCTCTCCTGCCCCCTTGTCCTAGCTGCAGCTGGCTACTGTTGGAGGCAAGGAAACAGAAGCTACACCCCAGCTCAGCCACACAGATGTCAACCTTGCATTCTTTAAATAGCTCCAGTGTCAACGTGCAGCCGCTACCCTGGCTTCCCACAACCAACAAAACCACAGTCCTTTAAATTAACACGGACTTTTTTTTTCCTACTATGGGACTCAAATTCAAACTTCTGCTATTAGGACCTGCAGCAAGCATGAGGGAAAACACACCATACAGGGAATCCTCCTACTGTGTGCTCGGCTCACCTGCAACCTCCCACCAACCCACACTCCCCTGGCCCTGGCTCTCACTTTGTCATCCAAGTGTCAGCGAGGCTCCTGACACACCAGGCCTTCCCTCTCTTCATGGTCCCCCATAGCTCTGGCTACTTGAGAGCACCTGTGCCCCCCCCCCCCAGCGGATGTCGGAGCATGCCAGCAAAGCCCCTTGAGAAGTACAAATCTGAGTCTGAAGCCATTTGGAAAAGGAATGAACGGACCAGACCCAGCAAACCAATTAGGAAGGACTGTCAAGACAAGGAAGAGCAAATAAAGACGATGCAAAAGACTCAATGACAAGTGGGCATTCTTATGACCTTCGTTTACTACAAGTACTTATCCAGCAAGTACATCCTCCGTGCCTATGTGCCAGGCACCGGTTAGAAGCGAGGACTGGTTGTGGCTATCTGCTTCAACACTGACCCGTCAAGCACTACATATTATCCTTACGGGGAAGATCCAGCTTGGGGGTCAGTTGTGTTCTCTGCCACCCTGTTCACTCAAGGACAATTAGGTTCTTTTTAACCCTGTAAAGCCACTGTGTTCTGCCCACACCTCAGCTCTGCGCTCTGACATTGCATCATTTCTACCACAAACTTGAAGGGCATCATGGTTCCCAGCAACGGCAGCAGCTGCTCCCGTGACCTATGACCTAGACCAGAGAATTCACACGAGATACACCACTTCCCCATCTACTGGCGTAGAGGGGTGGGGCAGGGATCAGAGCCCAGGCCACAACTGCTCCCAGAAGAATCCTGGAAGGAGTTCAAAGCTTTGCTGCTGGACTGTCTGATGAGGCAGCAGGGTGTAATGGGTGAGTCTTCGGGACCACAAATGTGGCTTTGTCTGTGGCATGTTCCCTTTTTACACGAACATGGGCGGGGGCCCCTGGCCACCCACCACGAGCACAGGACGATATTGTCACACCTCCTCCCTATGTGTGCACCGAGGGGACAGCCTTCCCAATGGATGGGGGAGAATGGCTGTGGGCTCGAGGACCACAGAAAACAAAAGTCTAAAAAGGGGGAGAAGAGTTTGTAAGTAGGCTGTGTTCTCTTTTGTCACCTGGCATAGCCTCAGTGACCTCCCCCATTCGCATCCGTAATGGCTGCCTGGTGTTCACTGCAATAAAGACGGCAGGGACATGAGGATACGATCTGGCCATGAGCTGCACTGTGGGCCGTGTGAGATGTTATGGTTCTGCGACAGAATTTCTTAACTATAGGAGCTCAAGTCTTGGCATCAAGAACACGGCAGGAAGCTGGGTGGTGTGTACTGGGAGCGCTGATGTTACCAACAACTCCAGCACTTTCAGGCTATTTCTTTTCTATTGGTAATAACAAAACACCATTCTACCCAAGAAATAGGTTCGAGTAAAATGCCAACCTTTTGTCTAGTTTTATCCTGCTATGTGAGAATATGAAACTCCACACTGCAAGATGCTTTGGATATAACCAGCTGTGATCTGGTCCGTCATGCTTTATAATGAATCAATTTGGGAATAAAACAAAATGCAAGGCTTCAGATTATGATGTCTCGGGGTCTAATACTACAACCAACCGCTAATTCCCTAGGCAGAAACTCAATCCATCAATAAAGACATTAGTAGATAAGGCTACAAACTAAACAGTGTTAAGAGCAACAGAAAATGCCTCAGCATATCCACAGGTCTGAAGGAATATGTGTGAAAACCCGAAGGCCTGGCCACTGCTTAGAGAAAAGATCACAGGGAAATGGGAAGGACACCTGTGCTCGTGACCAGACCAGAGGAGAAAGCAGGCGGCCAACCGAAGCTACACAGTTTGGTATGCATCTCTCCACATCTGAATTGGAGGGGGCACCAACTCTGGAAGTAACACTTCTAAAGAGGACCCTCTGTTCACCTGACAGAGGACCATAAAAGCTTTCACAATGAACAAGCCTCAATGAAAAACCTCAATAGTTCAAGATCTCTGGGAGATGAAATAACAGAACTCTATCAGAACACATGGAGTTTCCTGGGACATTACCTGCAAATTCTGAAGCAGGGGGCACGATGGGCCGTAAGGATGAAGGCCTGGACACCTTAAAAGGAAATCTGGGGTCCTTCAAATAGGCAGGGGGACCCCCCCTTTGTCTCAAAGCAGGTTCCATGGTCTGAACCAAGGCTTATGATCACCTGGGGCCATGGAGGGCGCTGAAATAGCTCAGAGGTCGGACTTGCTCCTAAGCATGGACCCTAAGCATATGATGACCCAGGTGACAATGGGCAATGAACCTTAGGTGCTACCACTTCTGACACAGGTAAGCCACATATCCCTTACTTCAATCTCTCTTCTTGGTCACCCGACTTTCTCTGTCCTCCTCCATTGTCAAATCCACCGTCTCCAGTGGACGTAAGCAGTTTCCTCTTCCATCTCCTCCCCATCCACCAGAGCCAGCATCCCTTGCTTCCTGCCTGTCACCCTCTGCTTTGACATCAACAAGTTCCCTTCCTGGTGGGCTGGGATCTCCCTGGACAACTCCATAAATAAAATGGGAGTGGGCTGGCTTCCTGTGTCTCTCAGTCTCCACGTCACCCTGCTGACCTTCGGTCATTTCATGTCGACTCTTTTCTTCTGAAAAATTTTTTGAATTATTTCTATTTTATGAAACATTCTTTTAAGTAAGTGTTCTTATTTTTTCTCAAATTAGAACAGTATAAATTTGAGACGTCTTTTGGTGAAAAGAGATTAGATTATTTTAATCAGGATTAGCCAGAACACAACCCTAAGCCACACATCCTCTCTAGCAGTTCGGACACCATGGCACTTAAAATAGTAAAATGTTTCTCTCTACCAAATTCTTTGTTTTTCTCTGCCAAATTATTGCACATAACATGGTATCAGGAGAAAGCTGAACCTTCCCTGTTGGTCTCATACAATTCAGCTGGTTTTAAAGTCTTCTGGAGAGCTGGTGCGATGGCTCACTGAGTAAAGGCGCTTGCCATAGGGCCTGGCCATCTGCATTCATCCCTCGGATCCACTCAGTGGAAGGGAAGACCAACTGCTGCAATCATTTTCTTACCTCCATATACACACAGGCCGACTACAAACACATGTATGCACGTACGCATACACACAGAGAAAGAAAAGGACAGAGACAAAAAAACAAATGTAATTAAAAACAAAACACACTTTAAAGAAATCTGCCGGATGGCTGGCAAAACGGCTTGCAGGTAAAGTGTTGGCAACACAAACCCAAGGCCCTGAGTTCAAGCCCCAGAACCTACGAAAAGTGGGCAGACTCCTGAAAGTCTGCCTCTCACTTCTAGACGCAGGCTGTGGCATGTGCACCCCCACCACACACAGAGACATGGTAATAGTTTAAAAGGTGTCTACTGGAATCACGGAATCAAAAGCAACAGTAGTATTCAACTCGGCAATGTAAAACTCTTGGTGATTAATGCACTCCATATGTCTGACTATATGCATCCAAGGAAATATTACAGAAAACGCATCCTTGCTGATTGGTGTGCAAGTCGTGGGGAGGACTACCAATGTGAGGATGCATGCTTGTGCCACAAGTATTCTTATACACTCAACAGTTCTGCAGATACCAAATGCCACCTCCTTCTAGTCTTGTGTTTTCTTTAGGAAGGCACTTGGTTATCAGAACAAGAACATTTATGGATGCTTCAAGAAAAAAAAAACAAGGTTTTCTTCCTGCTTTCTGGTGAGAAGATTTAGCATGGTAAACTACCTGTGCTACTGTAACAGTGTGTGGGGTGAAGGGCAGCTCTGGGGATGGCCTGGGATGCACAGAGGGCAGACCCACCCAACAGAGGAGCAGTGCTGCAATACAAGACGTGAAGAGAGATTCTTCCCGCCCTCCAGGAGCTCCACCCATCCTTCTGTTTGGACGGTGCCATCCAAAAATGAAGACATTTGGGCACGGACTGACACAGAATAGGAACAATAGGGCTGGCAGGTGGACGCGTACACCCTGCACGGCAGGTGCGAGCCAGGCTACCGCCGTGCCCGTGATCACATGGTAAGCCAGAGTCCACGGGCTGCTAACTAGATAGTCTGCATATGCTCTTGGGACCCCTCAGAGCTGAGCACAAGAGAGGCTTGTCCTGTTGTCTTCTCATTGGCCTTGAACGTGGCCTTCGTAAAATGCACTTCAAAGAAAGCGGCCTGGACCTGTGTAATAATTAATATTCGGATAATAAGCAGTTCAGGGTGGGGACCTGTTTGTTCTTAGCCATCTAGGAAGTTAACTGACAAAGCACTCACTTGATTTCAATCAATATTTTATAAGCAAAACAAAGCAGCTATTTGTTAAATATGCTTAGATTCAATAGGATTTTTACTACCTTATTATTTTAACCAATTGGAGAGAACAACTTATGTTTCCTTTCTTATTTATTTATTTATGTTGAGACAGGGTTTCTCTGTAGCTTTGGAGCCTGTCCTGGGACTCACTCTGTACCAGGCTGGCCTCGAACTCACAGAGATCCACCTGCCTCTGCCTCCCGAGTACTGGGATTAAAGGTGTTCACCACCACTGCCCCACCAACTTATGCTTCTTATATTTGGTCTTTTAAATTGTTCAGTCATAAAAATATCACGGTAATATGACAATGATAAGGGGGGAGGTCTTGTTATGGTTTTCTGTCTCTTTAAGAGACAAGCCACGCCCACTCCGCTCCCTCCCCTCCCCCATCCGCTGAGGCAGGCTGATCTCCAGCTTCCAGCCTGAGCTCGCTCTCTTTTCCATCTTCCTCTCGGAGAGGCAGCTTTGCTTCTGCCTCTCTCCCCACTTCTCTGCTTCCCCCTTCTCTGTCTCTTTCTCTTCTCTCCCTCTCTCTCTCTCTCTCTCTCTGTCCCCCCTTCGCCCTTCCTCCTCCATAACCCCCTGAATAAACATCCAACCTCACCCTGCATGTCGTGTCTATCCATGTTTCTGTCTTCTGCCCGCCCGCCATGTGTCTCCCTGCCTGGGACCAGCCATTGCTCAAGGACCAGCAGCCATCTCTGCCTGAGGCCCACTGCCTGCTGCCACATGGCCCGCCACCACTGCTCTGAGACCAGCAGCCGTCTCTGCCTGGGACTGGCTGCTCCCAGGGCCCACTCTCTGCCGCCACATGGCCCGCCACCACCGCTCAGGCCACCGCTCTGGGACCGGCAGCCATTTCTGCCTGGGACTAGCTGCTCCCAATGCCCGCTGCCTGCCACCACATGGCCCGCTACCACCATTTGGGACCTACAGCATTTCTGCTGCCTACTGCCGCGAGGATCTTGCAGCATTTTTTAAAAAAGAACAACATTTTGGTGCCGTGACTCGGATGATTTGCCCGCCCCAGACTTCCACCTGGGGCCGGAGTTCTGGCTTTAGGCGCCGTCCGGGACTCTGAGCTCCCTCCTGGGGCAGAATCAGGGCTCAAGGACCTTCTCTACAATGACCCATGTGTTCCATCTGCCTGGACGCAGCTCCTCCAAACAACAAATCAACTAATCGTGAGTGTCCCCATCTCAGCCAGCTTAACCATCTCTTTTAACCCAAGGGATTGACCGTTGAGCTCCCGGCAACCCTTCACAGTTTTTAGGGATGGGGGACCTCCAACCATGGGCTTTCAGGGCCTCGGTTGTTCCCTTCGCTGGCATTCAATTCGGCTTGTCTCCTGTGCTAATCAAGTGCCTGGGATGGTGTGGCCTTAGCCAGCCCCTCAGCTCACCCGCGCCTAGAGGCCCGGGGTCTCCAGTTCTCCCTCTTTTCTTTTGCCTTAACGGGGAGCCGTTCTCGTTGTAGGCTTGAGGTGCCACGGTTTTTGCGGGTGTTTTCACGGCCTTGACCATGGGAGCCAAGCCATCCAGACCTATCACTCCGGCCTCATGCTTTAAATGCCTCACACTTATCAGTCTCTGTCCAAAATGGCCCCAACTACCTTAAAAAAAATTTTAAATGTCCAGTTTTTTGGGTTCCAGCCTTTTGCCCCTCCCCTCTGCGGCTTTTGTTGTGGCATGGCGGCTCACCAACAGAGCAGACAACATGTGGCGGTTGCCATCTTGGCTGAAGGCCAGATGGGTCAGGTGACCTTTTCGCCATCTTGGCTGAGAGCCAGGTCACGTGACCACACTCTCCTGGTTTTACCCTGCCTTCTCACCCGGTTTTCACTAAAATCCTCCTGTTAACTCTGTTACATGTGTTTTGAGCAATGGCATGTCTCTGATAGAGACCCATCAGAGTCATCCACGTTGCCCAATTCCTGTTCACTCTTTCTATACATAATAGTGCATAATAATTGTTCATTACATCTCATTTCAGACTACAAAAACATGAGTCTCATATTTTAAACTGGTATGTACCTTTAAGTCTCTTAAGCTGTTTTCTACCACTGTCAGTTCTGACATTAACCCTTCCACTGCCAGCAGTTTCTTCTCTCTGCCCTTTTACAAGTGTGGATCTTACCTGTTAAGAGCCAGTTTACTGCAGCTATATTTAATCCAGCCCTCAACTGCTCAGAGATCTGGGGAATGTGATATTTAAGTATTTAATATTTAAAAACTTTTCATAACAAAAGAGACAGGTTGGCTCCTAGCAGCACACTCTTATTTCCTCCAAAGAAGACAGAAGACAAATGGACACACAGAACAACGTTCTTCTGCGGTTCACTTTGACTGCCGAGTGCTGACCACTGGGAAAAACTGCCTTTCATCTAAACTAAAGACCTCTAGATGTGGACGGAATCACTGGAATCGACAGTCTAGCTGCTCAGGTCAAGGTAGGCCTGTCTTCCTACAGATTTCTTAGCCCACAGGATCTTCTGGAGCCTGGCAGGCCCTGCGCTAAACAGCAAAGCTCAAGTGCAACCTTCAGCGACCACGGAGGACCCAAAAAAGAGTAGCTCTGGGTGCCAACCAAGTAAGTGCTCTGTCATTTTTTAATCAGTAACTCAAGTAAAATTTTATCCTTCTCAAAGATCTCTGACAGTTTGATAGCTGAGAGGTTTTCCCAGATTACCTCACCAAACAAATTTCAAACCAAATTTATCTCTTATGCTACAGTCATTATATGTCTAAAACTTCTGTTTTCACAAACCCAAGGAGTTCTCGTGAGTTCCAGGGAGCAGAATTAAGAAATCCACCTTAAACAGGTCAGATACATCCCCCTCAATTCCCTAGTCCTAAATTTTTTTTTTCCTTAATTTAACTTTGTTCTTTGTTCTGCCAATACCTTAAACAGGATAAGAGATACCAGACATTTCCATGCCACAGACATCGGTCAGAAGCAAAGAGACCAGCTATGCCAGGGTGTTCCCAGCACACAGCCTTCTTCAGGTCCCCCCCACAAAGACGACACCCACAAATCAGCAGGAAGCAGTTTTGAGAATTCGCCGCCCCAATTCCTTCAAACTGTGGTGTCTAATCTCCTGCTTTTTATTATAAGGAAGACCTGGGAATGTTATGGTTTTTTGTCTCTTTAAGAGACAAGCCACGCCCACTCCCACTCCGCTCCCTCCCCCATCTGCTGAGGCAGGCTGATCTCCAGCTTCCGGCCTGAGCTCGCTCTCTTTTCCATCTTCCTCTCGGAGAGGCAGCTTCGCTTCTGCCTCTCTCCCCACTTCTCTGCTTCCCCCTTCTCTGTCTCTTTCTCTTCTCCCTCTCTCTCTCTCTCTCTCTGTCCCCCCCTTCGCCCTTCCTCCTCCATAACCTCCTGAATAAACATTCAACCTCACCCTGCATGTCGTGTCTATCCATGTTTCTGTCTTCTGCCCGCCCGCCATGTGTCTCCCTGCCTGGGACCAGCCACTGCTCAGGGACCAGCAGCCGTCTCTGCCTGGGGCCCACAGCCTCCTGCCACAATGGCCCGCCACCACTGCTCTGAGACCAGCAGCCATCTCTGCCTGGGACTGGCTGCTCCCAGGGCCCGCTCTCTGCCGCCACATGGCCCGCTACCACCATTTGGGACCTACAGCATTTCTGCTGCCTACTGCCGCGGGGATCTTGCAGCATTTTTTAAAAAAGAACAACAGGTCTTTGAACCACAACTAAAATACAGCATTTTTCTATTCACCAAAACTATGTGCATTTGCTCAGTTATATCCATGCCATCTCTTCAACTCGATATACTAACTTTTCATTTATTTTATATTGATAGACTTCGTAACTTTTCAAGGCAAGTACTTTATCAACTGAGTTGTCTCCCTGTCCCCCACAATCCATTCTAAATTTTTCTAACTCCATTGAATTAGAATTTCCATGTGGTTTGTTTTGATTTACTAAAGCTTGGGGTAATTTTGTTGCTTTTGAGACAGAGTTTCCCTACGTAGCCCAAGCTGGCCTTATATCCCCAGAAGTTCTCCAGTCTCAGCCTTCCTGAGTTCTGGAATAACAGGTCTGAGACCATGCTTGGCAAGTAATTTGTTTACTAAACTATAAATCACATTTTAATTTTAAACATTTGTAAGTTAAAACCCACTTCCCAAAGAAGAAGCCAATGCACATAAAGAATGTGAGAAAGGCTGAAATATGACAAATTAGGATTCTGCACACATAAGTAACTTCCATTTGGAAGTTATTGTTTCTTTGAAGGGAGTCATTTCTTTCCAAAAACATCTCTATGCTAGCAACCTAACACTGGTGCCACTAAAGACATCCAGTCATGTTTAAATTCACAGTAGCGTCCACAGTGCTATCACTAGTCCCATTTCACAGACAGAAAAAATAAGGTTCAAAAAAGGTAGTAACCTACACAAGGTCAGAGAGGTGGTATATTGATTATACACTAGACATTGTGACCAAAGTCAGTGTGTAATCAATGTTATTAACTTCACAATTCATCCCCAAACAAAGCAAAACCAAAAACAAAGAAAACAAACAAAAACACTAACCCACCACAGACTATCACTTTATTTGGGGAAGATGTTTTTCCTTTCAAAGGCCTGTTAGGATGCAAATTAAACCCTAAATCCCTTTCACGATCCCCTCAAAGTTATCATTCAGAGTATATATCGCCACAGATGGTTACTGCACTACACTAGTGATCAGCTATATTCATGCAAACACTGAATACATCCCGGCCCAGCCAAGCACCCACACTTCATCCTCCTCCCCCACAACATGGCTATCTACACTCAATGGCCTTGGGTTTCAACTAACTTAAGGTGTGGCCTTGAGAGTTTCCAGGAAACCGGTGTGACAACTCTGAGGGTCTTGGCACTGTGCTGGCTGCCTCCAACACTCCAGCAACAAAATACGAGGGAAGAGGAAAACACTTTACTTCCCAAAATACACAGCCCTTGTTTGGGTTATGGCACCGAAAAAGAGTTGACAGCACTGTGTTCTGCAGTGACACCCCCTCCCCTCCCCCAGTCTAATCAGGTTATATTTCTGATAGGGGCCCTCACTAACTGAAGAGCAAGCTGATAAAGGATGTCGGGCTGGTGAGAGGCCTGGAGGGCATCATCACTCACATGTTCACACGGTAACACCTTTCCAGGGTTCAGTGAGTCTACCAGAGTCAAGGGGACAAACAGAGGATAAGGTAACCCCATTCTTGCCAAGCCATGGATCTATGGGGGAGCCAGAGAAGATAGTGGCAATAAAATACATGGCCTAACAAAGATAATAGGGGATGCTTCCAGAACAAAGAATGGGGTGGGAGTGGGTGGCTGGGGGTGGGGGACGACCCAGGGTCTACAGACCAGCGCCCTATGAGATGTGAACTCTCAGGGCTGGAACCCAGGGGATTCCCTGTTAACTGACAGGCTGCAAGTCAGGGCCACATTTGTAGGGATCGACCAAATCCCAAGGCCTGTTCTCCATAAGAATGTACAGGTATCTCAAGGCAAGCAACCCAGCATTGTAGAGTTCCATTGAAGGAACATGGGCTTGGGTCAGATACCTTTCACTGGTAGTTGATAACTATTAAAGAGGGACAAACTCATCTAGTTAGTGGCTAACTCAATCCAGGAGAGATTGGCATAGCATATTAAATGAACTCCCATGAACTTGTTTCTTGCCAATCCAGTGTTACAAGTGTGGCCCATGGCCTGTACCAGCCTGCTAAGAAAATCAGAAAAATTGAGAGTAAGCCTTCAGAAACCTTGTTTCTTGGGCCGGCAAGATGGCTAAGAGAGTAAAGGTGCTGGTCGACCAGCTGGTACCTGAGTTCAACTGTCAGGATTTCCACGGCGAGAGGAGAGAAACAGTGATCACAAGTCAGCCTCTGACCCTACAAGGGCACATGTACACACACAAAATGAATAAATGGAAATAAAAAATTTTTTAAAAAGAAACGTGTGCATGTGTGTGTGTGTTTTATTGAAAAACTACGGGGTTCAGTATTTGAGTATCTTTGCTTATTTAATTTCTGTATTAATTTTACTACAGTTTATGGGAGCATCAGGACCCAATAATAACAATAATGATACAGTTAGTCTACCACAGTCTAAAAGGCATAGCTCCAAAGAAGTATTAGTATATAAGTATGTAGAAAGATATCTTTCCCCTCTAAAACAAACAAAACACAAGCCTGGTGTATCTCAGTTGGCAGACTACTCACTACCCAGCATGCCTGAGGCGCTGGTTGCTGGTTCAAATCTCTGACCTGATAAACCAACTGCTCTTGTAAGGTAGAAGAAGCTGGAGGGTCAGAAGTTCAAGGTCACCCTCAGACAAGCTTGAGAAACCTGAGACCCTGTCTAATTTTAATTACCTTGTTTTAAAGGACATCAACAACAAAAATAACAAAGTTTTGTTTTGTCTTTTTTAAAAAAATAGCCATCAAGATGATTGTCACTCAAGGTTACTTTGATCTGTTTTACTAGGCTTCAGAAAGGGTCTTCCAGCCTTCCAGTACACTGCAGGCTCACCTTCACTTTGTAAAACCCTCACTACAGCTGGGGCTGAAGTAGCACCACCGTGCCCCAGGGCCTCCTAGGAGTCTGGAGACCAGTTGTTGATTAGGATTATCTGACTCAGGAGCTAAGCCCCACCCACCATTTTCAATGAACGTGGGAACCAAATGACTCTGGAGATAAGAAGTCACCAGGAACTTCAAGGAGAGGCTAGCAGGCTCTATTCTGTACGGGGGGGGGGGGCGGGGTCAGCAGGCTAGAATCTGTTTCCACAAAAGCAGCCTTGCTTGAACATGGCCACCATCTAAAATGACATATTTTCTACACCTGGTTTTGGCAACCGTGGTAGAGCAGCTGTGGCTGAGAGAGCAAACAAGTCCTCAAGTATTTACCCTCTGGCTCTTAACAGAATTTGTGGCTCCTGCTTTACATTGCAGCCATAAAAGAGCCCTTATCAATGTCCCCATAACCTCCTGATGGAGCAGAGCTTCTCTGACTTTGTTACAGCAAGCCAGAGAAAGACTAGCTCCTGCGCTGGACACTGCCGAAAGGGGGTGCCTAGTGAGTGACCTTGGCACCTCTAAATTATCCTCCCAATCCGTGGTGTCCAGGTCCTGAGGCCCTAACTGAATAATGGTGACTGCCCCAACCACTGTATACTAGGACTTGGCTCTATACCCAATTTTTAGGAAATGACCATTTTTTAATATTTTAGGAATTCAAAGGAAGTAGCCAGAGGGCGAGAATGATACTGCCACGGCTCTAAGAACAAGGTTGTACCTGTCCAATGAGCTACTTACATGAATGAGTCCCTGTGTCCACTTCAACAAAGGACAGAGAGGGGAAAAAAGCACCAAGAAACGTCTCAGTTACAGGCTTTTTTGTTTCTTCTTTCTTTTTTTTTGAAGTCGAATATGAACTGAACTTTCCTATTACATTTTATTCTCCAAGACAACAAGCATATTATTTCATAGGTTTACCTTCGCAAAGAAGAAGACAGCAAACCAAGTTTTCCCAACACATACACATGGGCACACACACACACACGGGCACACACAAATAAGTGCAGATAACAAAACTAAAAAGGCATTCTCCCACACATTATTTTCCTTCAAGATGGGATATTCAGTTAGAAAGTTTGGTTCATATAAACTAAGAGCAACAGATTGAAAATACCCCAGCAGTGCCGGAGAGTGGGCCCAGTGGTAAAGGCACTTGCCGCCAAGCCTGAAGGCCTGAGTTCAGAACCCACATGGTAGATAGAGAGACCTGACTCCTCAAGGTGTCCTCTGCCCTCCACATGGAGAGAAGGAGAGAGAGAGAGAGAGAGAGAGAAAGTAAAAAAAGAAAAGAACGTATATTTGTTTGCTTTCTGCTGGCCAAGAGCGGCTTGAGGAAGGGGTTTATGTCTTACAATCCGCAGGACATTACCAGGGAAGCCAGGGCAGGAAGCCAAAGCAGAGGCCACAGAGAAACACCACTTACCGGCTTGCTCAGCCTGTTTCCTTACACAACCCAAGTTCACCTGACCAGGGGTGGCAGAAGCCACAGTGGGCTGGATTCTCCCACATGAACTGAGTAAATGCCCACAGACACGCCCAGTGGCCAATCTGCTGGAGGCAGTTCCTCAGCTGAAGTTCCATCTTCCCGGGTGCATCTCGTTCATGTCAAGTTAATATAACCTGTCCATCACAGGCACATCTGCTTGGACAGTCAACCAAAGTGGGGCTGGCAGTTTATTCTAAGGAGGTAGTTAAATCGTACCTGGCCCCAATAGGCTGGTGATCTGTTTTTACACAAACTAGACTGTCTAAATCACACGTGTCTTTGATGTCAAGCTTTCTCTCGCATCCGGCTACTTGGCAGCAGAGTTCAATCTGAGAAGTCACTTGTCCCCCAGGCTACGAGCGACTGCTGAACGGTAGAAGCATCTGGAATTTCTTAGTCTTTAAACATAATTCTCCACCAAAGGGGTACGTGCTTTTTGGAAGCTGAGTTCCATAAACACTGTAATTTTACTATTAAACATATTTACAGGGTCATAAATATGCAAATTTTGTAATAAAGATAGCACAAGCGACTGATAAATGCGATTAAGATTCATTTACAGGAGATCCGTGGGCTTTGCCAAATGCTGCTTCCCTTCACTCTTCGGGGCTTCTGATTGCATTAAGTTCCTGATTATTCTCGTCTATCCTAGGATGGTTCGGTACCATTTCTCAGACGCCACAGATCGCTATCGAGAGGATCAGAAGGTCTCTTGGAGCGCACAGCCCAGACGTCATGATGCCACCTTCCCAACAGTATGTCCTTAGCTAGCACTTGGAATTTCTTGTGCTTGAAAAAAAAAATGGTACTTCCCACGTCTTCAGTCTTCCCGGTGGAGCTCTATAAAACGAGAGACCTTTGTAAAAAGGCTCTTCTAGAATGTTCTGGTGGTTTTTTGTACATATACCCATATTTCTTTCCAAAAGCAAGTCGCTCTCAACTTTCTCTGAAGCGTTTGAGATTCACCCTGCTAAGCCCTCACGGGGAGATACAGTAAACACGGTAGTTATGTTTTGAACAATAACTACTTCTGTCTGCACATTATTTTCATGCAGGGAATTTTTTATCATTTGGTTTTATAAACAGCAGCTGGCCACTTTTACTGAGTTTCCTAGTTCATCAGTTATCAGCGAGCCTTAGGAAGTGACTGCATACAACTAAGAGATTTAGATAATGCAGAGGCTTAAAATCGACCAGAGACTGTCCTTTCTGAGAATTTTGGGTCCAAAGATATCCCTACTGTCCTCCCGGAAAACCTTCCTAGACTACAAAAAGTGCGCATACTCTTGCTAAAAGTCGAACTTTAAAAACAAGATGTCTAGAGTAGATCTGCCATAATCTTGTGAAATTCTTACTCGAAAACCTGAGAATTCCAACTTTAAAAAATTTAAAGAAATATTAGTACTCTCGTACATATATTATGCCAAAACCATATTTCTGGTTCAACAGCATGCCACTTAAAGCCATAAAATCTCTTCATTTATAGCCACTCAGCTTTGGTAACACAAATTCCCACCTGGGAACAGCTAAGGCTTCGATAACTTTCTCACCGGTGACTTTCCTGCTAAGAAACTCAAATAAGAGAAAAATAAAAGAAATCTGATCTTTGTGGGCTAAAACCAATATTAACTGAGCCCTTGCTGTGTGCTGGGTGCTGTGCTCAGTGCTGAAGCTGGAGTTTCTGTGGCAAGTAGGATCTTTAAGAACCACAGTCTATGGAGGACAGAGACTAAACGGAGTGTTGCACAAGTAATTACAATTTAGAGTGGGTTTACAAACGGCTTCCTTATTATAAGTAATGGCAGCAGTAAAACAGGCATCTCAGAGGTCAGTCGGGGCCGGCTTAGCCTCAGCTCTGTATACTTCTCACCCACTCACTCTCTTGCTCACTCACTCACTCTCTTGCTCACCCACTCACTCTCTTGCTCACCCACTCACTCTCTTGCTCACTCACTCACTCTCTTGCTCACTCACTCACTCATGGAATGTTTCAGAAACGACAAGAATGTCCAGTAATTGGCCATTCTATTTTCCAAGGAATAAGGATTATAGTAGATGGGTGGATGTTGTATTTTATTCACTGGCTATCTTTCCCATGTGATAGTATATAAATTTATGATTTTAGTAGCTCCACAATATTCTAACCCTTTTACATATAATGCCTGCTTTGATTATTTCCTAACCCTGGATATTTATAATTTATAAATATTTGTAAGTTTACCTCTATCCATAATTTCCTTTGTTTAAGGAAACTAAGGTGAGGAAGATTATGTAGAAATTCTTATATTCGTTCTTGATTATTTCTTTTGGATAGAATTCATGTACTGGGCTGAAGGACTCAAATCCAGGGTATCAGTCACGTTAAACACAATCTCTATTTGTGAGCTACCCTGCTGGTCCCTGGTAGGGCTTCTAAACAGTGAAATTAAATGTTCTAATTACATTCCAAACAGATTCCATCAGCTTCCATCTCCAGTCCTAGTGAAAAATTATGCTGATCATCCTACATGTTCAACTACATCAAATGCAACTCTTAAAAATGAAATACAACCCAAAATGGAAAACTCACACCTTATTGCGTGTGGTCAGCATATGCAGTGAAGTGCTCTGGCTATAACTAAATGGTTTTTTTGTTTTGTTTTAAGATGACAGCTTAATTATATTAAATAGGGATTTCTACTTAGAAAAGTTCAAGTGGCAAACTGACATTTTTCTAGATAAACAAGAACAATGAACAAAACTGGAGTTCTTTAATGCAAACCCTTGCAGCCGGAAGAGAGGACTTGAAGACTCTCTTCCTCAAATGGCTTGCATGTTGAGCACCTACACACTGCTTTGGCGGGAGAAATAGCAGAACTAGTGCTCCAGCTAGCAGAGTGTGGTGTAGACATGGTAACTAAAGGCAGACAGCAGGAAGCACTTACCAAGTGCTGACCCTAACAGAAACGGGATCCAAAAAACAACAACAACAACAACAAAAACCAAAAAACACCACAAAGAAGAGGAAGGGAGAACATATTACTCATCAGTTCCAAGTGATTCATTACTGCTTTTGGGAAAACACCAGATTTCATGAGATACCCTCACACTATGTCTGGCCTTGAGTTCTTGGGAGTTTAATGTCTCTCAAACCCAAGGAAACTGCTAGAAAATGAGTAACTGGTCTTACTGGGGGGAAAATTTAAATACAAGAGATACTGATAAAAACTTTATCTTTGAAGAAATGTGATATTGGAAGAAATCTGAGAAAGATATAAAATGATTTACACGCACACTCACACACACATTTTCTCTCCCCCCCCCTTTCTCCCTCCCCCCACACATACACAGAGGACATACACAATAAGTTTAAAATAAGTAATAAAACCACATCATTCTTTGTTCCTGGTTGGCTCAGTCAATGAAGTCCTTACTTTGCAGGAATAAAGACTCCCACAGAAAAACAAGATAGTGGCTGGTGCTTCTAATTCCAGTGCTAGAGATACTGGGAGGAAGGAACCTGGGAGTCACTGGTCAGCCAGCTCAGCTCAGCCACCAAGCAAGGCCCAGGGAGAGACTCCATCCTCAAATATAAGGTGGGCTAATGGCACTCCTGGTGTACGACACCCAGTGTTGTCCTCTGATCTCTACCCACACACATATATGTGTGCACATTTACGTAGACAAAACGCACACACACATTTACGTATACACAACACACACACACACACACACCCCAGCATGCTATTCCAGCACATCACGGTGTGTCTCGGGTTCCAGTCTGTACACTTGATGAATCATTCAGTCACTTCTTTCCTTCCCTGCAGTTTCATCTCTTCTCTCCCCCCTCCCATCTGGCAAGAATTCTACTGCCATGGTCGTTAATGGAACTGAGTCTTCCACCATGCTAATGAAGAGTATAAAAAGACTTTTAGAGCTGGCCTCCCTCTGCTCAGTTTCTGAGTGTATCCTGTTCACTCTCCTGTCTTACTCCATCCTCAGTGGCTCCATCTGTCTCCAGACCACACCTAAACCCCTTCTGTGGCATTCAGGTGAAGCATATGCCATTTGATGCCTGGTCTCTGGCTAACCACATTATCCTCAATCACGTTCAAAGCTGGAAAATGGGCTCTACCTCAATCCTTGCACTTCTTGTAAGATTTAAGTGGTGTGTATAAAGGACACTTGGACTGCCAGGCGCACAGCACACACGTGATGGCTATCAACCATTCATTCCAGTACGGCCTTTTGACACTTATCTCTGTTGTACACATTTAAAATGCTAAGCTAATGATCCCTAAAAAGGAAATATATGAGAGTCCTCGGAGCCTCTTCTTCACCCGGGATGCCCTCCCTTTGCAGGGGAACACCCACTCACCCATCAAAGTTAGATCAAATGTCTCTCCCCTGAGTGTGCTGCACACTCCCCCAGGCAGAACGAACCCTCCTTAAGTAATTTTAAGATACTTCGAACGTGCAGGGTAGCTAATCTCTGTTTACTTCTTCACCTAGAATGCCAGGACATGAACCAGAAAGGGGCATGTCTTTCTTTACTAGTTTCTCATTCAACAAACACCGCCTTGCAAACACTGCAAGCCAAATCAGGTGCCTTGGGTGGCTTTTACACACGTGGGAGATTACTATTATTACCAGTGAAATAAAAGACCCCAGTTGGTGATGGACCATGTCACGTAGTACAGGCGGCAGGATAACCAGCACTGCCAAGGCATGCCCTGGGAGAGCCTCACCGGTGAAGCAAGAGCTGGACAACCCTTGACGGAATGAAGAACGGATGGCAAGCAATGGCCTCATGGCTAAAGAACCTCAGAGCAGCTCACAGTACGATGGATCTGTGGCATAAGCACACTTCATTGACTGGTATTTAACTACGTGGTTATTTGGATGGGGGAGGGGGAAGGGTTACGACTATTCCTTCTTCCACCTGGAAACTGGTTATGTGGAAGGAAGGGGTGAGTTCACGTCTGGCTTCTGAGGGTTATTGGATGCAGTTCCTGGTGAGCTCCCCCCCACCCCTTCTCCCTCCCCTCCCCTCCCCTCCCCTCTCCTCTCCTCTCCCCTCCTCTTCTCTCCTTTTCTTTAATGTGTATGGCAGAATCTCACTATGTCATCCAGGTTGGACTTGAATACCAGAGCTGCCTCAGACTCCTGAGCAGCTGGGACCAAAGGCATGCCACTGTGTCTGGTTGACTTGAGAGATTTCAAGGATCATTTTGCTGAAATGTTTCTCATTGTGAGACTTGAGCCCTAACCTTCAGATGCACTGGTATTCCCATGTAATTGTTGCTAAAGCAATTTCATGAATGGCTGTGGACCTAGGATTTGAAAAGCAAAATCAACCAAGAGCTCTCGTGAAATAAAAGAAAATTGCCTATATTTCTACAACAGCGCCCCTCAAATGAGCCATAGCCCGCGAAACACTTCCCCTTGAGCTGTTCTCGAGTCTGGTGTCGAGTCCCTCAAGACTTGGCAGTGAGAACAGGAAAGAAAGCAGAACACATGGGTGAAAAGACTCACGGAACCCAGCTTCTTCAGCTGGGGGTCATGACCCTCTGAGGGTTGTATGAGCTGTGTGGGGGGAATCATGAGAATCTGGGCAACAGGAAAAGGTTTCTAAGCATTCAAAACCAGACACAAGGGTGAAAATTATGTTCCTGCCAGCACCTATATCGTCTACCTCACTGCAACCTTCCTTCTGCACACACAGCCTGAAGCACAGCGGCGCAGACTCAGGCCGGCTACATGCTATCGGCTGCTGGGGCTGCCATTGCTCTTTCACAAGCATAACGGTTTAACTACAGAAACCCAAATGTTTTTCTATTGTCAGCTCCTCAGCATGCAAGTATCAAGTTAGTGGAGTGGACTGGATTATATTGTTTAGGATGTGTGACTTTAGAAAAGGCTTTTGTGGTGGTTGGAGATACGGCTCAGATGTCAAGTCCCATAACCAACATTGGGCAGCTCACAACCATCTGTAACTCCAACCCCAAGGGATCCTATGCCCTCTTCTGGCCTCTGTGGGTACCAAGCATGCTGGCAGTACATACACATAAATGCAGGCAAACACTCATATACATAAACTAGAAATGTAAATCTTCCCCAGAAATACTATTTGAAAAGAAATTTCATTAATGAAAACAGAGAGAGCCCAAAAATTGCTGTCTGAGTTGCAGACTTTGAGTTTCACAAAAGAAAACATTAAGTGAATTTGGGAGTGGCGTGAGGTCAGAATTCCTAACCATTTCAATGACCCTAAATATTCATCTGCCATTTTGTACTATATATGTATTATATGTGACCATCTCTGCACTGGTGAGTATATAAATCGAGATATCTAGTCATGCCGAAAATCACTGAAAAAGTTCCATATATCCCTTAGCACCAAACATTCAGTCAAGATCTAATTCTGTATATAAAAAATAAACATTCACATCCATGTCATTTGTATGAAATTTTTATCCCATGGTTAATAAATGATAGAACTATACACATACATAAGAATTAGCCGGGCAGTGGTGGTGCACGCCTTTAATCCTAGCACTCAGGAGGCAGAGACAGGTGAATCTCTGTGAGTTCAAGGTCAGCCTGATCTACAGAGCAAGTTCCAGGACAGGCACCAAAGCTACACAGAGAAACCCTATCCTGGAAAATTAAAAAAAAAAAAAAGAGGTCCTCCCTAAAGTCTCAGCCCCAGGCAAAGACTCTTTGCCCCTCTCCACACGCAAATGTTTAGACATTGGACTCTAGTCCATGGGGGCCATATCCTCTGGAGTGGACAAATGCTATCATAGGGGTAGACTCCTTAGATGGGTGAGTTTCTTTACAGAGGTGATGTAACCCTCATCCCTCAGCATGTGCACAGGCCCTAGTGCTTATTCTTACCCCGCCTCCTCACCTTTCTCTCCACCTAAGCTTCTACCACCACCAACACAGGATGAGGCGGTAAAAAGGCCCCCACCGTGGTCCTTGGACTTCCCACAGGGCAGGGAACCCTGATTGCTCTTTGGGCTGACGAGGGAGGGGAACTTAATTGGGGGAGGGGAGGAAAATGGGAGGCGGCGGTGGGGAAGAGACAGAAATCTTTAATAAATAAATTAAAAAAAAAAGGCCCCCACCACAGGACAAGGCGGTAAGAAGGCCCCATCACAGGACGAGGCGGTAAGAAGGCCCCCATCACAGGACGAG
>JABTXL010004271.1:411104-437078 GCA_025134845.1 Neodon shergylaensis
TAAGAAGGCCCCCATCACAGGACGAGGCGGTAAGAAGGCCCCCATCAGATGCTGGCCCTGTGCCATCTTGGACTTTCCATCTCCAAAACCATGAGCCAATGAACTTGCTTCTTATGAAATCACCTGGTCTGTGCTGTTCTCTCAGAGAGGCACTGGGACACCACACACACACACACACACACACCACACCACACACACATACACCACACACACATCCCACCTAGAGGCACAGAAAAAGGCTGTGCGTTTGATGGACACATGGCATGACGAATGGTTCCCTTCATCTGTTGGTGGAGGGTTTATTTTTGGCAACTCTTAATGAATGAGCGGCTAGAGGAGATTACTTGTAGAGCAATTTCTATCTATCGCTGCAATCATACACTCCGGGAAAATTACACTCATTAGTCGTCAGGCTCCCCGTTAATGATGCTGCAGGCAAGCGTTGAAGAGTGTCCCCTTGCAGGTACCAGTCACAGAAAGTCGAACAACCCTTCTGAAGACTGGTTCGCTGTGGCTCCTGCTGATTGACTAAATGGGTCTGATTATATTTCTAAGGAACTATTAAAACTCTGTGTATTTAGCGTTTGCTTTGTAAAGCTTAAACCCCGGTAAGTAATCCCAACGTCTTTAGAGATGAGGATGCTCTGGGCTCAAGATGGAGCTGGCAGAACACTTGCCTAGCATGCTCAAGGCCCTGGGTACTATCCCCAGCACATGAAAACTGAACAAAATAAATAAGTGTGTGTGTGGGGGGGGGTCCTTAAACTATGTAACTTTCCAGGTTCAGTGGCACATGGCTTTAACAGTCACACTTAAAAGACCGAGGGAAATCTCTGTGAGTTCTGCTCCAGCCAGGCTACACAGTAAGACCCTGCTTGGAAAATGCATGTACCTGTTACTACCTACTTCTTAGAGATGAGCACATCATAAATTAAGGAAGTTGATTTGTTGCTAATGTAGATCACAGCTTCTGATGATATTAATTAGCGGTATATCACAGCAGCTCACTGTCACTGAGTATTTTCTGAATCACAAAGAGTGCTGCCTCTACAGGCATGGCCACCCTGCCATGATCGCCCTTACCTCCATCTCACAATAAGCTTAGAAAACTGGGCTGTTCACCATACTGGCGGTTCAGATTGAAACGGGTCATCTGAGATCAACTGTTACAGGAAGCCTGTGTTCAGAAATGACGGGGATTTGCAGATGCAGCCAGCAAGGTGGCCACCACCATCCCTCTAGGAGGTCAAGGGTAGAAGGATGATGGTGCAGATGGGTACCACTCCCAGGCTGGGGAAGCCCTCATGCTGGGAGCTTGCACTAGAGCATCGGATCTCTCAGCTGTTTGCTTTAGCCCGTGCTCTTCTGTAGCAAGGCGTTCTGGATAAAGAACTCAGCGTGTTGATTTGCCTTCTCCTCCCACAAACTGGAGACAAGTAGCCTGCTGACCAGTGCCAGAGTACTGACCATGTCTGAGTAGTGATGGGAGCCATGATTTATTATTAAGAAGACGAACAAATACAAACAAACAAAAGCATCAAATATATTGAGGTCAATAACCTGCAAATGACCCAATCTATTTGATAAATATGTCTTAGTTGCTGTTCCATTTTCTGTGATGAAAAACCATGACTAAGGCAGCTTTGAGGGGAAGCATTTAATTGGGCGTTTGCTTGAGTTTCAGAGGATTGGTTTCATCATGGCGGGGAGCAGAGTGGCAGCCACGGAAGCAGGCATGCAGCCAGAATAGTAACTGAGAACTTGGGTCTGATCAGCAGGTGGCAGGAAGAGAGAGGCTGTGGGAGACTGGGAAACCTCAAAGCCTGCCCTCACTGACAGATCTAATCCTTCCCAAACAGTCCCGCTAAGGCCTAAGCATTCAAATGTATAAGCCTACCAGGGCCTTTCTCATCTAAACCACTACAAATATATTATAAATAGAAACAAAAGCCAGATATGAGAGTGCATGTCTGTAGTCCCAGCACTTGGGGGAGGCTGAGGCAGAAGGACGATGGTGAGCAAGAAGTTGGTTTGAGCTATGCTGTGAGTTCAAGGCCAGCCTGGGCTACAATGTGAGACTAGGCCTACAAATAAATAAATACAAATGATGTGATTTGGAATGTTCTATTCTAAAATAATCACTTATTTTCTGATTTACCCAATTCTGTGCTTGTAGGAAGGATGATGCTTTCATATGTTACCCTAAAACATTTTTTCTTACATATTTCAGTTGGCTATTCAGAGAAACTACAGACCTCTACAGGCTGGCAGGAAAATCTAAATGCCTTACTAATCTGTGGGCAGGAAAGCTCCTCTTTCTGACATTCCTTTCTCTGCCTAGGAAGGGCCGCTCATGGGAAGGACAATGAGTGGTCTGACATCTGGCCCAGGAGAAGCAGTCACAGGCTTCTGGGGAGGCATCATGAGCACTAAGACCCATCCTTGTGTGCATTTTTCCACGCCCTGCCAATATCTCCCTTGTCCTAGAAGCCCAAGTGATGGAGGAAGGTCACTGGCTAATAAAGAAACTGCCTGGCCCTCATAGGTTAGAACATAGGTGGGTGGAGTAAACAGAACAGAATGCTGGGAGGAAGAGGAAGTGAGCTCAGACGCCATGCTCTGCTCTCTGGAGCAGACGTGATGAAGCTCCTACCTAGGATGGATGTAGGCTAGAATCTTCCCGGTAAGCGCACCTTGGGGTGCTACACACATTATTAGAAATGGGCTAGTCCAGGTGCGAGAGTTAGCCAAGAAGAGGCTAGATATAATGGGCCAAGCAGTGTTTAAAAGAATATAGTTTCCGTGTAATTATTTCAGGTAAAGCTAGCCGTGCGAGCGGCCGGGTGCCAGGAAAGTAGCCCCGCAGCTCCTACAACACCCAAGTCCCACCCCTTTGTTTAGCTCGGGTCTGGCACCTTGCTCCTTACTGGGTCTTGCGCTGACTGGGTATGGCTCTTATATGTTCTTGGTTGCTGTGGCTCCGTCTATTGTTACTTCAGCCCACTCTAAAATCACCACACCTTCACGGTGAAAGGAATAAGTTTAAGAGATCCCCGCATGGTGTGTTATTAATCATGAAAGTTACCCGAGCGGAACAAGCGGAACAGAGCTCACCACTCAGGAGGCATCAGCAGCAGGATCAGTAATTCAAGGTTGGCATTAGCTATATACTGAGTTTGGCTATGGCAGGACTATGTCAGAGAGAGAAAAAGGAAAGAAGGAAGGAGGAAGGGAAGAGAAGCGGTAAGAAGACAGAGGGAGAGGGAGGGAAATAAAAAGAGAAGAGGGTAAAAATGTCACACACGGGGCGTTTGAAAACAGACCACATTTCTTCATTTTAAGTATATCTCTAAATAAAACCAATTCTTCATGGGAGCCCCCTTAGTTCTTTTTTTGTTTATTTTCCTTTTTTCGGTTTTTTGAGACAGGGTTTCTCCATAGCTTTGGAGCTTGTCCCAGAACTAGCTCTTGTAGACCAGACTGGCCTCGAACTCACAGAGATCCACCTGCCTCTGCCTCCCGAGTGTTGGGGTCAAAGGCGTGCACTACCACCGCCAAGCGAGCCCCTTAGTTCTCTCCTTATCCAGGGACCCATCTAGGATACAGGATACACTTAATCCTCTTCCTGGCTTCCTCTGTCACGGAGCCTTAATAGTGTTACCGCTGCCTCCAGGACCAGAATTCATTAGCTCATGTGTTGTGTGCTTAACCAGTTTAACACCCTGCTTCTCTCAACAGTACTCTGAAGTGGGTATCATTATCAAATTACCCACGGTTAAACTGTTGCAAGGAATCTAATTCCTAAGGCCGCGTTCTGGCCTGCTGCACTCCACAAAACATGTATCAATCTAGTTAAGTTTCTTTCCTGCAGAGTGTCCAGCTGTTAGGAGGATGCCAGAAACATGCAAAAGATAAAGGGCCACAGAGACAACAAAAGGAACTAGTGTGCCACAGCACACAACGCTTTCTGTACATTACTTCATGATCTGACCCCAAGGACCATTACAGGGAATGAGATGCCCAACCAAAAATGAAATAATGAAATAAAAATGCTGGCCTAATTATAGAAAGGTAGATATTTATTTATAGATCAGGTATCTGAGGAACACAGATAGGTGTGTATAATTAAAATTCTACAGAGCTAGAAAAAAAGGCAGTCTGGAAATCTTCAAACACAGAATTCGGTTAGCACGCGTAGAAATGCCCATCAAACACTGCAATCGCCCAGACCTGTGAGCCCGCCCCTTTCCGTACCACGTGACAGTAAGACCCACCCACCGTCTGTAACGCTGAAGGGAGAAGCAGGAAGAAGCAAGCATGAGCCAATGAATGAGTTACCACCAACCCTTGAAAGACACAAGAGGCAAGGCTGAGCCCACTGTGGCTGTGTGTGAAGGTGGTAGAACCGAAACCTAGCGGGACCTCACTGGGGTCCTGCATGTGGAACCTACCTTGAGTGAGTGCCTGAGAGAGGCTACGACAACAGGGCAAACCATCCCCTTTGCCTTCCGAACTAACAGTGTGGTTTCTTCTTGTTGCACGGAGCCCTCTGCTCCCCCACGCTGATGCCTCCCCTGGGAGTTTCCTCTCCAGAGATACTGTGCTTGAGTTTTCAGAACGGTGAGCTCAATAAAGCTTTTTCCTCCATAAAATACCCAGCCTCCAGCATTTCATTATGGCAACAAAAAAACTAAATTCAATTGTGATAGGATTATTTACATCTTCTATTTCTTCAACTCGGTTTTGAAAAGTTGGAATATTGTAGAAATGTGTCCACTTTTGCATATTTTAAATAGATTTTTATAATATCATATTGTCCTCATCTGGTGAGATGTCACTTCTCGGGAATAAAAATAACCAGAATACATCTGAAAAGAGATCCATGACCATTAGTGGAAAAGACTGGATCATGACATTACTGTAACAGAAGCATATTGAATGTTAAACTTTACAGCCAGATATTTTCAATGGTCACCTACAGGGTGACATCCATACCATGGAGAGAAGAACTACACACACACACACACACACACACACACACACGTGCTAAGTGTCCTCTAGCTGACTTACAATGCATCTGTCTCAGCCAAAAGGTCAATGACACTTCCTGAAAGGGAACAGACTCGAAAACTCAGTGGGGGCTAGGAACTGTGACTCCCTGGCAGTGTTCTTGCCCAACACGAACGAGGATATCTGTTGTAGAATATTATTTTAAGGTGTGTTACATTTGTTTATGCTCTGGAACATTTGTTTACCCATGTTAAGATGTCTCGCTTTTGTTTAGGCTGCATTTGTTCATCTCTGTGAAACTGTGATTCTTTGCCTGTCTAAAACACCTGAGGGTCTAATAGAGAGCTGAACAGCCAATAGCGAGGCAGGAGAAAGAATAGGCGGGGCTGGCAGGCAGAGAGTATAGATGGGAGGAGAACTATAGAAGGAGGAGGACACTAGGGGCCAGCCACCCAGCCGCCCAGCCACCCAGTCATACAGTCAGCCCTGGAGTAAGAGTGAAAGTAAGGTATACAGAAGTAAGAAACGGAAAAAAACCCAGAGGCAAAAGGTAATTGGGATAATTTAAGAAAAACTGGCAAGACACAAGCCAAGCTAAGGCCGAGAGTTTATAAGAAAGACTAAGCCTCCATGTGTGTTTATTTGGGAGCTGAATGGCGGGCCCCCAGAAGAGCAAAGAGTAAGAGCCAAAAAAGTAAACAAACGAACAACAACAGCTATGAGCATTTTTATCCCCAGTGTCATATGAAAACAAAAATAAGATGCATTTGGAAGAGAAAGAAAATTAAGATCCCCAAGAGAAGCTAGAAAGGGAACAACGAAAGAAGATTTGTCTACTGAATGTAGAGTTATTACACGTAGGTCATGGTGGTGGTGCCTGCCTGTGATCCCAGCGTTCATGAGGTGGAGGCAAGCAATAGAATCAGGAACTCAGTTACCCAAGGCTACTCGATCAGAGTTCCAGGCTAGCCTGGGTCACATGAGACCTTGTTTAAAAATTAATAATAATAAAAGTATAGCAATTAAGACAGTGTCATACTGGTATAAGAATACATTAATAAATGAAACACAAGAGTGGCCAGAAATAACCATGCATTTCATGAAGCTGACTAAGATGGTTCACTGGCTAAGAGTGCACACTGACCCACACCCACATCTTAAAGCTCCAACCACCAGTAAGTCAACACCAGGGTTCTCAGAACCTTCTGGCCTCCTTGGGATCCTGCACCCACATGCACACATCCACACAGACACATGTGCACATACCCACAGACACACCTGCGCACACCCAGACTCATGTGCACACACCCACACAGACACACGTGCACACAGACACATGTGCACACCCACACAGACACACGTGCATACACCCACACAGACACACCTGCACACACCCACACAGACACACCTGCACACACCCACACAGACACATCTGCGCATACACCCCACACACACACACGTGCACACACCCACACAGACACACATAATTCATAAAACAACAGAAGAGTAAATCCTTAAAAGAAACACCCGAGGAAATGAAGAAAAATGCCCATAGTTTAAAACCTACAAATGTGTTCTTAATGTCCACATGTCAGAAATAAATCTCAGCTCAATTAAGAACTCCCATATTAGCCAGATATGCACACCTTTAATCCCAGCACCAGGGAGGTGGAGGCAAGTGGATCCCTGAGTTCAAGGCCAGTCTGGTCCAGTCTGGTCTACAGCGTGAATTCCAGGACAGATGGAGCTATAGTGAGACCCTGTCTCAACAACAAAACCCTTCCATATCCAAAGCAAGTCAAGAACCTTTGGGGAAAGATGATAAAGGAACATGTCTCTCTGACTTGAGAGTAGAAGAGGATTGCTTGAACACCGACATAAGCAACTGGGGTAGGCGTGCTGGTACACACCTACCTCTGTCAAAGTACCAGGGAGGTAGAGGCCAGAAGATCGCTCTAATTCTGAGGCCAGACTGCTCTACATAGCAAGTTCCAGGCCAACCAGGACTACATAGTAAGACTCTGCCGCAGCAACCAAAAGAAATTAAATAAGAATAATTGATATGCTTGAGCAAATCAAAATGACTTTGGTTTGCCAAGCGACATTATTTTCAAATGTCAAAACACAAGCTATAAACTGAGAGAATTATGTTTGTAATGTAACAGAAAACAGAAAACAGACTAACATGAAGAACACACTACAAATGAAAACCCACAAATCAGTAAGAGGCAAAGACATGAGTAAGTACTTCAGCTACGCAAACGAGTAGCTTGTGATGGGAAAATATTTTCTCATTAGCAATCAGAGGCATACAAATTAAGACCAAATACCATTTCACTCCACAGCCTCTCCAAACATGGGTCTTCATGGCAACTGCCAGGCACACACTTAAGCTGATTCTCTCCTCGGAGGTCACTGGACTGTGCCTAGCTATGAGGGTGTCTAGCTATGAGGAGTGACTACATTTCCCAGCCTCCTTTGCAGCAAGGTGTAGCCATGTGAGGAGCTGAATTTCAAAACCTGGTACCTGCTTTTCCCTTGCTGCAAAGCGGGACTATAAACATAGTCAAGACCTGGTTTCAGACAGGCAGCCATGTTCACTCCCCTAGCCTCTGGCAGCACTGAGAAGCAGAACACGGGATAATTTAAAGAAGCAGAGAGATCCTCCCACCCTGGACTACACACCCACACAGATGAGCTAGGAAGACACTTCTAGTGAGGCATGGGACAGCACACTCCTAATCTCAGCACTGCAGGGGCCTAGGGAGGAAGACTGCAGTGAGTTCAAGACCAGCCTGGACTACTGAGTGTGTTCTAGGTCACCCTGGGCTACAGGGAGACTCTCAAAATAGCAAATGATAATGATAATAATGATGGAAACATTTATATTTTAGTACTGTTTATTGTTGTTATTGTTGTTATTTAGATCTATGGGTTTCAGTTTTTGTGGGTTTTTTTGTTTGTTGTTTGTTTGTTTGTTTTGAGACAGGGTCTCTCTATGTAGCATTGGCTGTCCTAGAACTCACTATGTAGACCAGGCTGGCCTTGAACTCACAGAGGTCTGTCTGCCTCTGCCTCCCGAGTGCTGGGATTAAAGGCGTGCGCCACCACTGCCCGACTTTCTTTCTCCATATTACAGCAGTATAGCCGGTGCTGTAACTAACACATTGGCCAATCCTATGTGCTTTTCATGTGTGTGGAATTCCCATTCTCCACTGGTAAGAGCGTAAATACCGTGAGTCTAACAGACACACACAGCATTTGAAATGCCATCCGTCAGCAACACTACCAACAGCTCAAATTTAACGTGGAAAGGGAAAGTGGCTTATGGCATTTTCATGTACTATAATATTACACTGCCAGAGGATATTTGGTGTAGTAATGAAGTTATAGCTCCTGATATTAAGTATCGATATAATATCAAGTTAAAAATGGAAGTCGGAAGAATATATACTGTTTATTTCTAGCACTAGAGATGAAAAATGTATGTCCTGTCCAGACAGACCAACACTTTGTCACTGACCTAAAGCCTCATATTAGGAAAATCACACACACTTGATGTGGGAGTGTCATATATCTATTGATTTCATTGGTTAAGTAATAAAGAAACTGCTTGGCCCTCATAGGTTAAAACATAGGTGGGAGGAGTAAATAGAATAGCATGCCGGGAGGAAGAGGAAGTGAGCTCTGTCTCGACAGCTCTGCACTCTGGAGTAGAGACGCCATGCAGCTCTCTCCAGGGCAGACATGCAGCCAGCCACCAGGTCAGACATGCTGAATCTTTCCTGGTAAGACCGTTGCTACACTTTATTAGAGATGGGTTGATCGGGATATCAGAATTAGCCAGTAAGGACTAAAGCTAATGGGCCAAGCAGTATTTAAATGAATACAGTTTGTGTGTTGTTATTTCGGGCATAAGCTAGCCAGGCGGCTGGGGCGTTGGGGACGCAGCCCCGGCCGCTTCCTATCACAACACACACTCACATGCACACGCACATACACACACACACATGTGCACAAATGCATGCACACACATACACATGAGAACATGAGGTTCTAGCATTAAGTCTCAAAGCTTGCCAAGGGCAACAGGGCACAGCAGGGTCCCAAATGCAGGATGGAGGAGCCACGAGGAAACAAGTAGGTATCTTCCTGCCCAGGACAGTTTTTCGTGTACCTGTGAAGTTTGTCTCCCCCAGGAAGAGGCCACGATGGCAGTTGCACACTCTGAGCACACAATAATGTTAGTTCTGGTTATGATTATCTATAATTAATATCACCATCCTTTTATAGACCTTTTCTTTTCAATTATCATAATTCACCATGTAATAACTACTATTCAAAAACCATTATAAATGACTACATAACACTCCACATGTACAAGTTAGTCAACTACAATGAGCTCTACTCAGACATTACTCACGTTAGGGCATTGACACTAAACTGGGCAGTGGTGAAACATCCCAGCACCTGGGTGGCAAAGACAGGCGGATCTCCGTGAGTTCGAGGCCAGCCTGTCTACAGAGCGAGTTCCAGAACAGGCTCCAAAGCTACAGAGAAACCCTGCCTTGAAACCTGCCCCCCCCCCAGATATATTATTCCGAACCCCACGTCTTTCTAAATAGAAGTTGCAAAACAATTTTAATTCTACTTAACGTTGTGGTCTTACTTGGGGGAGGGGGCACTCTAGTATTCTAATTCTGAATGAACCACGCTTATTTGCAACATAAACAAATTTTTATTCTACACTTGATTCTCTTCATTCAGTAAATGTTTCGTGAAGCCCTGTACAAGGGGTGGGGGAGAGGCATCAACAATAACGTCATAAAGAACTCCTTTCTAGGGAATTGGAAGCAAATTGGCGATAAAAGAAATTCTCATTTCTAAAATAATTTATAAAATAAAAAAAAATCTGTATAGACTCTGAAAGTGGTTGAGTGTGGCTGTGACGCTGTAATCCCAAATCTTAGGGCCATGAAGATCCAGGTCCCAAACCGTGTATTGCTCAGAGCAAGTGCAAGCCCAGCCGAGGCTGCAGAGTGTGGTTCTTTCTCAGACACTACGGCATTAAGTCAGTGACTTTACTGACTTCACAGGAATGCTTTCACCCACAGGTAAATTCAGCCAGTGGTCTACAGTTTTCATTTCCCAGGTAGCATCATTAAACGGAAATAGAGAAAAATCTAATACAAAGTCCTAAGCAAACATGGCCACCCAATTTCAGGAAAGTCACTTTTAGAGTTAGTAGTATGCACTTGAATAAACAAATAATGACCCAGAATAAAATCCACCTTATACAGTGCTTAGAGGGGCTAGAGAAACAGCTAGCTCATTGTTCCTATAGAGGACCTGGTTCGTTTTAGAGCACCTACAGGACCCCATGTGCAACTGAAGTTCCAGAGGATCCAGCACCCTCTTCTGGCAACTTCAGGCACTGTAAGCATGTGGTGAAGACACACACGCAGGCCAAACACCAATACATATAATAAAATTAAATTTAAAAACCTGACTTAAAAAAAAAAGTCTATTTATTGCTCTTGCTCAGGACTCAAGTTCAGTTCCCAGCACCCACACTGAATGGCCTGTGACTCCAGCCCCAGGTTATCTGACTCCCTCTGCTGGCCTCTCCAGGCACCTGCACCCACGGGGTTCACATAAACTCAATGCAAGCTTGCACAAACACACATATAAAAATAAATAAATAGACCTTTATAAAGAGCTCAGGGTCTGTCTTTCATGCCCATAGAATCCCTATTTTTCGCTCCACCAGGAAACATAATCCATTCTGAGGTCCATATACTTTCTCAGGCTAATTCAAGATCCACCCTGCAGACAATCCATTTAGGTAGGAAGACTGGAGATTAGGTATCTGGATTTCAAAAGACTTATTTAAATCAGAACACAACAAGAGTTAGGTAAGACACAAAGGAAATAATTATACAACGACGATGACTAACATTTATTGAGCGTGTATTATGTGCTAAGCCTGGGCTGAACGTTTCCCATAAATCAGCCCAGGGCAACCCCACAAAGGCAAGGCAGTCCTATTATTATCCACGTCTTGTAGATGAAGAAGCCACATCTTCAATGTCACAAGTGGAGTTAGTAGCAAGGCAGATAGCTAACTCCAAGCCTGCGCTTACAAGTGTAGTTAGTAGCAAGGCAGATAGCTAACTCCAAGCCTGCGCTTCAACTGTGTCCCATCTTCCCTGAGAAATCAACAGGGTAGCATGTGTCGGCTGTCAATAAACAAGAAAGCAGCTCTGGACCCAGAAGCAACAGTGTCTTCACATAATTATCTATCAAATACAGCAGACAAGAAACAAATTCTTATAATTATTTTTTAATTTGTCAGCTAGGTAGCACGAACAAAGGAAGACGAGGTAGGCGTGACTTCATACACGTGAGCACACCTGTGAGCCCTGTCCTTGGGAGGAGAAGGTAGGAGAGTCAGGAGCTGAAAGTCATCCTCGGCTGGAGAAGTTCCAGGTCAGCCAAAAAGGAGACAACGAGGAAGAAGAAAAGTAGGAATAGGAGGAAGGGCAAGAAGAAGGAGGAGGAAAAGAATAGAAAGAACAGGAAGTCAAGGCTCTGACACAATCCGAAACCCTGCAGGAAGCTGACACAGTGCGGCTCCTCCTGGTCAACCCAGGGCAAAGAAATGGGGATGGTTGGAGCTGGGGTTTTCTGGTCTGTGCCGTACCCTAACCTTCATCCCCTTCAGGGGGGAATGTTTGCTCAAATTGGCCTCCAAAAGTGTTCATCAATGTATTTTGTAGTTAGGAAAGTTAGTCAGCGGGCTGGAGAGGTGGCTCAGTGGTTAAGAGCACTGGTTGCTCTTCCAGAGGTCCTGAGTTCAATTCCCAGCAACCACATGTTGGCTTAGAACCATCTGGAAAGTTAGTCAGGCAAATGGCTTCATCACAGTGGCTGCAATGTTTCAACAGAACCGTGGGTGCATTCACCGTGCACTTTTCCTTGACCTTACAGGTCACCATGTGAAGCTGCCTCTGGACACTGTGGTACCTTGAAATGATCTTGGCGAGGAGGGGAATAAACCCAGAGATAATTTAATAACTGGAATCGTTTATTCCCCTACACACACACACACACACACACACACACTTGGGTTCAACTGTGAGTCTTCAAGGAACAAATCCTCTCAGGGGGTTAGTACTGCCTTCTAGGGACACTTGAAAGTAAACTATCACTCCTCAAATGGGAGGGACCCTGGTTCTAGTCTCAAGGAAGCCACAGTTAATTGTACAATTACAAAGCTATCATGAGGCCTCCCTGCATCGTAAGAACGACTGGGCTGGCCAGAACAACTGAAGAACATCTGAAGGCCCTCCCAACCATAAACTTTTAGTTCCTAATTCAAACAGTTGCCCTTTTCCATTCCAGTTATACGGCAACAGTAAAGCAAATTCCATGACCATGCAGGGAACACTAGCATTTAAAACTTCCCTCCCTCTTAAAGTTCACGGCATGGCATGAACCCACACCATTATGTTCCAGATGGCACTGAAGTGTACTTCCTGTATCCCAGGTAGCAGAGTGGCCAAGGGAGCACTGATTTTCCCGGTCCCTTCTGTGCTATGGGGGTTGAGGTCAGGTTCCCATCCTAGGAGATGCAGCAGATCATGGCTGTCCACTCCAAACAACCAATGCGTGCTATTTAAAACCAACGTGTCTCATTAGCGTCCCCTCAGAAATGCATGGCTTCTCGCTTCAAGTTCCACTTAGGTGACTCGCGGATCCTTTCTCTACAGATTTACTGAGGTCTCTCGGAGAGACCCCCAGGTAATCCCCAAGCTCCTGTGAGCCGGTCCAGTCTCCTCGCTTGCCAGAGGTGATGAGGAGCGGCCATGAACTGTTTGGAATCTCATACATTTGTCCACCATGCTGATGTTTTAATACCAACCACGACATTTTTTCCTCAAGATTCTGTCTTTCTCCATTCTTCCCCTGCCCTTTCTTTGTTTCTTTTTTTCTAAAGAACAGGGTCTCTGCCTTAGCCCCTCCAAGTGCTCTCTTGGTTCTGTGTTTGAGATACTGGCTGACATGCAGGACATGGCCAGACTCTTTCAATGGTAGGTATGCTTCTGCCCCTACCGAACTGTTCTTTAACTATCTGGATAACTCCTACTTCATTTTACAAATTTCTTCTATATTTATCTGATCACGGTTTTATTTTTCCATATTCTTTATTGAATTATAATTTGATTTCCCAAGAACTCAATTGACTCATTACGGAAAAAATTAAAAGCAAAGATGATTCCATCCGCATCAGGACAGCCAAGAAAAAAAAAAAAGAAGGGAAGAGCCTGAACATTTTATGAAGCAATTAATATGAATTTTCATGACATCTTCAATTAGATTCAAAGACCCTAAGGACTGAGAAAATGTAAATTCTTCATAGATAAGAAAAACCACACCCCAGAGACAAACAAGAGACCTATCCAACATGAATCACAGAACTAAATGCAGTTACGGCCACACACGTGAAATCACACGTTATTACCAGAGGCTGAGGACAGCTCCAGGAAGTCTTGCTCTCCCAGCCTTTGCAAGCAGCCGTAGTGATAAAATCTAGGAACTTGAGTTATTCTATCAGATCAGAATACTACCCCAGGAATTCTGAGGTAAATCCAGTGGCTGTCAGGGAAATGGGAGGTAACAAGAAAGAACAATACCCCAAGAGTCTTGGGCTCAAAGTTAGAAGGTGAAAAAAAAAAATCACCTAAAATGGAAATGGTTCGGAACCACCCATTCGCCTGTCCCCTCAAGCTACCCTGAGTTCACGCCTGTGGCTTCATTCACTGGGAACAGACCTAATGCAGCCAACAAAGGCAGGTTCTTCCCTCGGCAACAGAAGAGGCTGTTTCTTTTGTTTAGCATGGGATGAAGGAGCTAGCTGGGATTAAAAGATCACAAATCTCGATTCTGGCCTGGTGCCTGCACTCCCCTTGAAGAGGCGGCAGGGAAGGGAAGAGGATGGGGGCCCCCCAGAGGTGTCTCTCAGGCTCTCCTCCATAAGGGGTCTGCTTCACGGGACAGCTGGCTTTAAGCACTGTGAACTGTCATCTCTCTCTCTCTCAGGGTTCACCCAGGAGGACAGGTGAATCTGTGGCTGGGACTGACCTCACTGAATTAAGACAGCTGATTCCCATGTTTGCATATGAATACAGAGACTCGGGTTCCTCAGGAGTGGGGACACAGGCAGGGTAAAGTCTGGCCACAGGGCAGGGCCAGGCAAGGCTGGGCAGGTTCACTGAAGTCCTAAACCTAGGACTGGGTGTGGACAATGGAAGGGAGTAAGGTAAAAGTCACATATCGTGGGTCTGAGTTATTTCAGAAATACCTCTCACCATATTCGTCATTTTCCCTTAATTTTAGATTTGATTCATTATAACAAATCCCATTTTTATCTTTAATAAAGAAGGTTTATACTCTCAAATACTCCAGCTACTGCTTATCACAGAACTCCACCCCCCAGAAGAAATTATGGTAATATTCAAATTAGGAAAGGGTCAAATGCAGTCAACATGGCTTGAAGCGAGATACCCAAACCAAGAGAGGTTTATGGACAGGAAGTGTGCCAGGAAGCGCTCCCAGCAGTAAGCAAACCAGATTGCCACTTCTGGAAGACCTGCCTGCCACAAAGAGCCATGAGGAAAACCAAAAACCTGCGCAGAGAAACGGTGATTGAGCAGGAGCCCTTGCCTGTCAATGAAAGGCTTTAGGCTGCACTGGGCATACAGAGGAAAACTGTTCGCCTCATTAGAAAGTTTCCCTGACTTAAGGAAATAATTCTCTGCTAATATAACTTCAGCATCAATGTTAAGAGTTCATGGGAGTATAAACTGTCTTCATGACAGGCAGAAAGAATTCTGGGTTGCAGAAAATACTTAACTCCACTATAAAGGCCAGCCCTGAAACGTGTGTCCTGTTTGACTGGAACTTGTCTTGAGTTACTTACCTTCCCACTCAGGTGACCCAGGATTCCCTGGCCCCAAGTCCTCTCCAGGGTTCATACAAAAGAACACAGAGGCTCCAGCCTTTCCCCAGGCAAGCACAGTTAGTGTTGGCTCCATAGCCCTTACCCTTTCACAACACCGGGTATACACATAGGTGTTGATAGAGCAATCTTTTCCAACTTTGCACTAAATGCACCACTGAGCAGCGGTGATCTCAACACTCCATCCATTGTCTTCATCAGGAAATATACAGAAAGACCACACATGCGGGGGGGGGGGCGCAAATACATAGATGTTTATTAAAACACCCAGTGCAAAACAAAACACTTGAATTGGAAGAAAAAAATATATTTTTAGAAGTATGAAAAGGCTCAGTCCACCTTAATTAGGTTGCCTTCGTTAGTTGGCTATGCAAATGAACTGAAACCACTTACTCGTCTACTCAAGCCTTCATTTCACATGCAAGTGCCCTCCAGCAAATGATAAAGCAAGATCCTCGTGTGAGTGTGAAGGCTGGCACCCGAGTCCTGCTAAAAAGGAGGAGTCAGATTCCAGCAGTCGCTGTAGGTTTAAGTGGCACGGTGTGGAGAGTGCGATTTCATAAAGGGGACTCGCCCTACTAAATTAACAGAGAAAAGTGTGCATGTCTGTCGGAAGAAGCAGCCTTCGTCAGAGAGGCGCTCGATCACTAAGGCGTTCAGACTTTACCAAAATGACTCCATAGAAAAAATATGCCGTGACAATGATTTCACATTTATAAAAAAAAGGGGGAGGTGTGATGATGACAACTGGGCAGGAACTCTGGGCGCTGCCGGCCTTTGAGTAAATCGCCAGCTGAAGGTGATTAAGTTCCAGCCAGTTGTCTCAGCGTTGGAGATAGGAGCTCCAGCCTGGGGAAGCCACCTGGTATCCTGTCCCAGTGGCTTACAGGACGCCCTGGGGGCTCAGCCAGGAGCCGAGCTGTCCCCTCGCCACCTTCCGCCCACGCAGACAACCAAGTTACACACGGGAACTCCAGGAGCACAATGACAAGCAGGCACACAAAAGGAGCGAGGCAGCCGCTCCCATCCTTACCTTTCACTTGACTTTCATACTCGGCTATGATCTCTTTGTCCTTTTTGAATCTGCTCGGGGTGGACATTCTCCGGCTGTTCCGGGCTTGCTTTCAATGGGCAAGTTCTGGTCGGGTGGTCAGCGGCCGGTCTCCTTGGAGAGGCAGAGAGTTTGTACTCCCTCTCGCCGAGAAGCCCGAGGCAGCACCCACGGGAGGGACGGGAGGAGCGAGGGGGGGAGGAGGCGGAGGAGCGTTTAGACAGAGCCGGGCGCCGGCACCATGCTCCGGGCTGAGCCGCCGTGGGCGCTGGCGAGCGAGCGGAGCCCCAGCCGGTGAGGCCAGCCGCGCAAACTCGGGCGGGCGGGCGGGCGAGCGTGTGGCGGGGGGCGTCTCCCGGCCGCTTCCTCTACCTCTACGGCCGCGGGGCGGACGCGGGGATCGCGCCAGCGCCGAGCACCATTGTTGAGACCCGCGCGGGGGTCGCGCCCCGCCGGCCGCCGCCGCCACCTCCCTTCCTGCCTGCGCCCCGAGCTTGGGATGCTGCCGCCCGTGCCAACGCCCGGCAGGCCGAAGGGGTGACAGTCCCCACGCGTGTCCGCTCGGCGGGACTCGGAGGGCGGCGGCGGCGACGATGGGACGCGCCCGGTTCAGCCCCGGCGGAGTTCGCGTCTCGGGAGCCGGCGCCGCGAGGGTCCTCTGCCGCCTCGGTCGCCGGGCGCCTCGGCTCTTTCTCCGCCGCCCACTGGCCGCTGCTGCCCCCTGGCGGCCGCGACGACACGCGCACCCGGAGCCGCGCCCCCGCCCGGCGGCCGCCCGGTCGCTCGCTCGGCCCACCGCTCCGAGCGCCTGGTCGGAGGACTCAGGCGAGGCGGGGTCCTGTCGCCCGAGGGGACGGCGTTCCTGGGCCGACCCCTTCTCCGCCCTCGCCGTGGCCGTGCACTGGGTTCTTCCTGGAAGATGGATGCCCCTGGTGGCCAACCCGAGCGGAGCTCTGCACACCCAACGGCGGCCCTGGGCGGCGCCCCCTGCGCCTTGCTCTGCCGGGGCTCGGCAGGAGACCCCACTGAACTTGGGAACAAACCCTCTTGCCGCCTTCCAGCTGGGCTCTGGCCACGATCTTATCCAGTGGTTGAAGTCCTGAGTTGGGTCATCCGTAATAGACTCCAAGATGTTGGATCCCAGGAGGAAAACTGAGCATTGGATTGCGAAAGATCTTCCTGTTAAAAATAGGGGGACGAAGCTCTACAGTTGAGGCAGGGGAGAAAACTTCTTGACACCATCCCATTCTCTGTCCTAGACGCATCTCAGATACTAGGATGGCAGAGAAAGCGTGGTATAATAGGAATCGGTCACTCTTGCTAGCTTTCATCCAGTTGTTTTTACCCTTTAGACTTTTCCTGGATCCTCTCAAATTAATTTCCCAAATGCTGTGGTCTTGATTTATCAATGATACGGCAAGCTATACCTGTTGCCAAAATGTTTCCACTGCAAGATCTAAAGGTCGTAGAGACTTTTAGACTCTGAGCATTCATTCCCGTAGTCAGTGATGAACATTAATTAGTTCTTGGTGCTACCAAATATGAGCTAAGAGCAGGGGCGGGAGGGGGCGGAGATTGGCATTAGGCACCTGTCCTAAAGGATCTTATTTGCATAAGTAAATAATCACAGGCAGTTGGTGATATTGTAGGGAAAATACTCATTCAAGTATAGGGCTTGGGGACAGAGAGGGGAAAGAAAAATGGGCTATGTGCATGAGGCATTTTGGGGAGTAAGAAATCGTAGAATAGTACTTCAGCAATTGATTGTTACTTTGCCGGGATGGAGCATAACCAATGGCCTCCTACATGCGAGGCTATCCCTAAGCCACACCCCCAGTTCCTGTGTTTAAGGGTTGACCAGTAAATAGTTGGAGATTTTAGTGAGGAGATGGCGCATTTCAGAGAAAAGATATATTTTACTCTGGGTAATACACTCAAATAAATTAGGTACGATTGGAGGTGAAAAATACTTTTTAAACATATGCAGGGGTCATATATATGCAATGGGTTGGCATTTTTTAAATTGCTCATTGCATCAATTTAATTTTTAGTGATGTTCCCTTCTGTAACAGAAAAGAAGGGCTCTTTTATTTTGGACACAAGACTGGGCTGGCCTTGAATTTTGCTTGTCTATTTGGGATAAGATCTTCTGTAGCCCAGGCTGGCCTCAAATTTGCTAGTGGATAAGGATGACCTTGAACTCCTGATGCCAGTTTCTACCCCCTGAATGCTGAGATCACAGTCCCACACTGGTTATGTATGGTGCTGGAGACGAAAGCCAGGGTTTCGTGCTTTCTAGCTAAGCTGCGCCAGCTGCCAGCTCGGTTCCAGCCCCAAAGCATTTGCTTTTCTGTTTCACTGCACAGGGGGTTAGACTAAGAAAGCTTCTATTCTAAGGAAGTAGTGGTCTCACCACCAGGCCCTCTGTGTCTGGGGCTCAGGTCTGGGCTGCCCTGGCTGCAGGTGCATCTCACTTAGGAAGCAGTACCCAGTGAAGCTCCAGACTGGAAAAGAGGCTCAGAGCCAACTGAGAGAGACCTCCTGGACACAGTCCTGGGACAGCGGGGAGCCTTTTAAGTTGAGAAGCGCCATGGTTAGATTGGTGCATTGGTGTGATAACTCCTGGCAGAGCAGAAGGATGGTTCAGCCCGGGGAGAGTGAGAGCAGAGGCAGGGAGACCACGTGGTTGACAATCAAAGTCCCATTTAAATAGGATTCCTTCTAATCTAACTGGGACTCTCATCCCCAATGGTGCCGTCGGAGTTTATTCCATATTTGTACCTGAGAAAGTGATGTGGCAGAAGGGACTGAACTACTAAAAGAGAATTTTTGCCTGAGCCTAGAACGGAGCCCCAGACACAGTGGGCTCGGTGGTGAGTTTGAGCCTTAGCATGTATATGTATGTGTATATATATATCACTGTACCTCCCTAGACCCCCATTTCTTCATTTTTAAAGTGTGTTAGCTCCTAGATCTTTGGAATAGAATAAGCTTCTACTGAGGTAATTCTTTAATTCTCCAACAGAAGGGCCTCTGGTTAAACTCCACCTTAGTCCCTGTTCTATTACTGTGAAGAGACACCATGACCAAGGCTCCTTATAAAAGAAAGCATTTACCTGGGGGCTTGCCTGCAGTTGCAGAGGGTGAATCCATGACCATCTTGATGGCAAGCATGGCAGCAGGCAGGCGCAAGGCTGCAGCGGTAGCTTAGAGCTTACATGTTGAGATAAGAGGCAGACAGAGAGAGGGAGGGCCAAGCAGTCAAACATAAGAGCCTATGGTGACCATTCCCATTCAATCCACCCTAGGCACCCAGCTCAAGACATCTAGGTGTTTGCTTCCTCCCAGGAAGCTGAGACCTCCCTGGATACCACAGTAAGCAGCTGCTTACAATATCAACAGTCAGCTGAAGCGCTTTTGCACACACCAACTGCATCTCACCATTATTATAATCTGTTCTAATTACCTGTGTGCCATCGTTCTTGTTTGTGAGAGTCTTGCCGTGTGGCCCAGCTGCCCTCACACTCAAGGCCATCCTCTGCCTCTACCACCACACCCAATTTTAGTCAACTTTAACAGAAACATTTTTAAAATCAGAGACGATACCTAACCCATCTTTGATTTCATTATGGTGCCTATATCACAAACCCTTTTCACTGCTGTGGTAAGATAACCTGACAAATGCCACAAAGGAGATAAAGGGCTCGTTCTGATGTCCAGTTGGAGGGTCAGTCCTTCCTGGGGGATGACATGGCAGCGGAAGCCTAGGGGACAGTATGGCAGCGGCAGCCTGAGGGATTTTGTCCACTGTAGAGGGGCAGAGAGACTTGAATGTTCATATTCAGCTTTTGTTTACCTTTTGGTTCAGTCCTGGACTGCAGCCTATGGAACAGAGCCATACAATCTAAGGTGGGTTTCCCTCCTGTTAACCCACTGAGATAACCCACCACAGGCAAGCCCAGAGGCTTGTCTTCTGGTTACTTCTAGAACCTAGCGAATTGACAGCATAAACTATCACAGTGTCCAGTCAGCCAGTCAATTTAATATGTTGAATGTTCTTGCCGTGACATTGCTATGTGTGCACATCTCTCTCTAAGGTGAGCATGTTGTACACATTCTCACAAGAACCCCACAAGGTGGGCACTACTGCCCGCGAATTACAGAGGAGAATCTGGAGGCAAAAGGTTCAGTAACTAAAGTGTAACAAGGACAGAATTCCAGTGCCCGTCTTCCTCCATCCAGACTGTCTTCTTTGCCATGGTCGACTCTATTTCCCCGTGGGACTGTAAATTCCTTGCCTCTGGGAAGGAAGCAGGTTCACATCCACCAAGAAGAGCTGTTCTTATTGTGGTCGTATACCAGTGGAGCTTGTTTCTTATTTGGTCATTCAGTGTAATTATCTTTCTCATGTTTGAGAACCAAATTTATTCCCAAATTTGAATGTGGCGAATGGCTAGGATTTAAACCCTAGAAAGCCAGGTGACCAGGTTGGTGAAGTTGGGTTTCACATCAGTTCTCTGTGACTTTGCTCCACCTTGTGGTAGCTGTTTTCCGAGCCCTATGCACCTCCAGACTGTCTCCTAATGTACATATCTTCACTCTTCAGGGGAAAGCTAGAAGAAATTTGCCTGGTGATGAGATTCCTGTCCTTTCTGGATGGCCCAGATTTCCATAAGCAGAACTTCATTTACCCTTGGAGCAAGTGTTCACCAGGGGCCTGGAGTCACAAAACATCACTTCCTGAAGTGTTAACGTCGATTCAGTGCTAAATAATTGAACGGTGTGTGTGTGTGTGTGTGTGTGTGTGTGTGCATGCACACATGTGGGTATGTGCACTTTCGTGCATATATGTGTATATATGTACCTATTCGTGTGGAGGAAATACACTGACATCATCTGTCTTCCTAAATCACTTTCCACCTCATTTTCTGAACATGGTCTTGCTCTGAACCTGAAGTTCAGCCATTTTGTTAGACTGATTGGCCAATAAGCCCCCAGGGAGTCCCCTGACTCTGCCTCCCAGCAGGGAGATGACAGACTCACACCATCCCAAAGAGAATTTTTCACGTTTGCCAGGGATCCAAACTCAGGCACTCATGCGTTCCTAGTGGGCACTTGGCCAGAGTTGCTTCACCTTCCCAGATTCTGACGACTCTTGAAAACAGTGGATAGAAATATATAGTCATTGCGAAGTTCACTTACATTTTTTTCAGCTATTATTTTGACTTCAGTGAATTTCATACCTGATGTGGGCCATTCTGGGACTCCCCTTCAATGAAAGAGGACATTCTTGTCCCCCACGGGGACTGAAAATGAAGAGGTTAAGCTTCCTCATGCCAGTGTGTTCACTCATGGACCAGGCCCGAACTCAAGACCCCGAGTCTCTGAGCAGACACACAGCACAGTCTGGGCTCTCCAAGAGCCCTGGCTTCAAACCTGTTACCCTGAGGATTTCAGTGGATTACATTTGGGGATCAAGCCCTGGGACATTTTATAACGTGTGGCCTGCTATTGGTCACCACATCAGAATCACTTTAGAGACTTTAAAATTTAGACACGCTATACCTAAGCCAACGCTTCTCAATGCTAATGTGTACATGGGCCAGCTGGATCTTGTCCTATGTATTTCTGATGCCTTTAGAGGAAAGCCCGAGGTCCCGAATTTCTAGGAAACTCTAGGAAGCCATGTCAGGAAAACCAGCATAGACGCCATTTTGAGGAGCAAAAAAACCTTAAGGTCCAAAGACTGAGTGGGAAGAAATTCTCAAGGTGATTCTATCCATGTGAATCCTTGCTCAAAAGTAAAGGGCTTCACAAGAATATTCTTACGAAAGAATTGTATTAGGCTAGTCATGTTGAAGACGTGGAGACTGTTCATTTCATGTGTCTCTACGAACTGTTTCCTCAGTAAGAGTTTCATTTTAGCCTTTTCATCTGTAAGACTGAAACAATACACCTTAGGTTTGTGGTGGGGTAAATACAACATGTCTAAAGCACTTAGCGCTAATTCTGGTACATATTACTTGTTGGACAAACACAACCTATTGTCAGTGTCCTAGTGACTTTGCTCACACAGGCGTTTAAGGCCTGCGCGTACAGTACATTACAGTCACTACCGAGGTAGAAGACGGCAGCGCCTGCGTCACTACCAATGTAGAAGACGTCGGCGCCAGCGTCACTACTGAGGTGGAAGACGTCAGTGCCTGCGTCACTATTCTATTTATCTTCATCTTGGAACTTCTGGTGATAGCTGAGAATTGATTTAATGTAGTGTGTTTGTTTAATAAGTTTTTATGCCTTTTATGTATGCCATTTCAAATAGTCTATAGAACAAAATCTATTTACTGCCTTGGGCTCAGGAGTTGGTTTTTGTTGTTTCTATTGTTTTGTTGTTGGCATGTGAGACCGGGTGTTGCTAGGTAGCCCTGGCTGGTCAGGTGCTCACTGTGTGGCCCAGAGTGGCCTTGGATTTGTAGCAATCCTCCTGCCTGAGCCTCCTAAGGCTAGAACGACAGGTGTTAGTCACTATGTCCAGCTTCTTCAGCTCGATTCTAATCAATATTTACTGGGTAGTTATGAGGCTAAACCAAATGACATTCAAAATGCTTGATTATTTCTGAACATAGAGATGGTAGTACCTTGTAGTCCAGCCTAACGAACTATGAGCCCAGCAGCCGTTGGCTGTTGTAAACAAGATGCAGTATTCAGTACCCTCTTTGGAGCAGCCAAATGAAAGCTGCGTTGACCCCTGCCCAGATTTAGAGCAAACTGACTCTCAGGCTGGATTAATCCAGGGAGCTTATCAAGGAGCCCAGCCCAGAAATGTCAGTGACTATTTTAACAGACACTCGGACCATAGCAACAGTAGCTGGTTGAAATGATGTAAACACCCATTTTCTTTTGGGGGCGCATGGCAGAGTAACAAGACAAGCTGTTGAAAAGTCTTGCCAACCTCATTCTGATGCCCCTTCCGTGGCAGGCAAGAGCACCGGATGGGATGATAAAGGGGAATTTGCACTGGTGGTGCGGGGGACCTGATGAAAGACGGAAGAAAGGGGCAGAAAGAGAAAAAGAAAGTGAATAGTTAGTCTAAAATGTTCAACTGGATGATTCAGCTCTGCTCTCTTGGCAAAACCTTGAATCTGATATTCAGAGACGTGTCTAAAGCCGAAATAATGAGAACTTTAAACCTCATTTCGTTCAAGAGAAGCTGCTTTGTCATAGCTTCAGGCCTGCGCTCGGAACCATGTTTTTCCATTTTGCACAATTCACAATTAAAACAGCTCTGCCTTCTTTCATCTCCTGTCTGTGGCTTCTGAACACCTACGCCTGTGAGCTCTCGTTAGGACAACCGTTTTCTGCTCTTAGAATTCTACTACGGCTTCCAGCGTGTCTGCTGTACAATGGACTCGGAATATGAATATTCCATGAGCCCATGCGGAAGAAAATATTCGAGCCCACCACTTATTTTAAGAAGATGGTTTTAGCTCTCAAAGGAAAACAGCCCATTAGGCCAGGCCAGAAATGACAGCAGCAATTCAGCGGTCAGAATGACAGGCGGAATAGTGTGCACACAGAGCAAAATGCGACAAAGATGTCTGAGCAACTTCGGATCCCTTCTTGCCCATGTTTTAGGAGGCAGAGGACACCCTCGGTTCTCTTCTGCTTTCACTCTGGTAGGAGATACTTATAGGCTGCCTGCTTTTCTCACCTTCTCCCTAGAGACACGGGCTGTGAAGACACTCTTCATTAGCTGCAGAGATCTGTGCTCAGTGAGGAAAGTCTGCAGTCGCTAAAGTGAGCAAGGACCCCTCCTCCTGAAGGCCATAAAAGGGCAAGTGGGGCACTTGAGTACCCTCACCCCTAGAACTTGCCGTGGCTCTGGCAATAGCATCACTTGGCTTTTAAGTATCTCTGCTATTTTGCAATCTCTGCATGCCTTTATTTCGTTCTGGAAGAAGAGGCCAAGAACCTGGAACACTTGGCCCAGAGCCCTGACCAGCGGTAGCATCAGTACCGACCGAGGCTCCTGGTCCATACTGGATTGCACATTATGTCACATTTTTTCACAGGTTTTCACAGTGTTTAGTGGCAGCGTAACACAGGTGGTTCCATGGTCTAATTCCTTCTTTTTATCACATTCTCTGATGTCTCATTTTCATTGTAAAATAAAGTACAGGTATAAAATATATTTGCTTACTGCCCTTTGAAAATGGATCTGCAGTGGTCCTCAAGGGAGAATTCATTCCCCATTGTAAATAAGAAGTGGAGAAGTGCTTGGTCCCCATGTGGAGTCCCAGAACTTGGGAGGGGTGAGGGAGAGGGACTGTCTGGTTCGAGCCCAGCCTTGGCTGCCGTATTAGTCAGGGTTCTCTAAAGAAACGGAACTGATAGAATGAATGAAGACATGCATATGTGAGGGGTTTATTAGAGAGGCTCACTGGCTCTGACTATCCCAACAATGGCTGTCTCACAATGGAAAGCCCTCTAATCTAACTGTCGTTTGGCTAATGAGGCTGGATGGCTCAGCTGGTCTTCAGTCTATGCTGGACTCCTCAAGAAGTAGACCGTAACCAGTGAAGGAATGATCTTACCACCATGAGGGCAAGCAAGCAAAGAGCAAAAGCTTCCTTCTCCCATGTCCTTTGTAGAGGTTGCCACCAGAAGGGTGGCCCAGGTTTAAGGTGGGTCTTCACACCTCAAGTGATTAAATCAAGGAAAACCCTTTACAGTACTCAGAATCTTGGTTCTAGTTCATCCCAGATGTTGTTAGGTTGACAACAAGACCAGCTGTTGAGGCTAGCTCGACTCGGGAAATAACCAGGCCAGCTTAAAGATAAATAATTATATTGTTAATTGTTATAAGGGGAAACTCACGTCACAAGAATGGAGAGTCCGACTTCCTCTGTGTCTGGCGGGAATCATGCAGAGAGCGCGCACCTGGTCCCTCTCAGTTTTTCTTCCTGGGCTCCAGGTAGCCACACTTTTAACTAGACGTGATTGGTTAACAGAGCTTCCCCATCATCTCCCCCTGTTGTCTAAACAAGATCGATTCAAACCCAATACAACTATATACCAAATATGAAATTACAAACAATATAAACAATATTAAGCAAGGAACACATAACAAAAGTTTTACTAAACATTCTATTTCAGGGAGTCTAACTCTTGCATTGAAATGAAGCTTGGCTATATCATGAGGAAGGGAACTGTAACTATCTACTCTTCAACCCCATGGAAAATCTGAGAAGGGAAACAATATTATTTGAGTAAGCAGGAAGTGCAATCAAGTAACTTCCAAAATGTGCAACAAATGACAGAGACAACTGACTACCTGGGCAATCTTATTTGCAATGTTGAAGCAACCAACTTTGGCTAAGGCCTAAAATGATTGACAGACCATTTTCAAAGGCAAGAAACTTTTCAAAACTATCTTACCCAGTCTTGGCAGGATTTGACAGTCCTGTTTTCTCCATTTACAGATACTATGTTTCTTTGTCAGTGGTTGAGGCATGGGCATTTCTTTGCCCAAAGGCCAGTTCTACCAAGAAGAAAACAAGCTCCAGGTGGAGTGTCTTCAGTGCTCAGCATTCTCGTGGGAGTAGATTGGTGCTGCCAGGAGCAATTGTGTCTCACTTCAACAACTAGCTATGGAAGCTACCCAGTGAATCTGTCTCAAAAAAGCGGAACCGTGGAAGAAAGAGTAGTCTCATTCTATGGTTGTCAGAGACTGGACTTTTAGACAGTTCTTAGCTGCAGTCTCTATGTTTGAACCTTGGTGGGTTTTTTGTTTTTGAATACTGGAAAACTAATGAATAGGTTGGACCTGCTGTCTGCTTTATCAATTTATTTATTTATTTATTTATTTATTTATTTATTTATTTATTTATTT
>JABTXL010004271.1:437088-482422 GCA_025134845.1 Neodon shergylaensis
TTTATTTATTTATTTATTTATTTATTTATTTATTTATTTATTTATTTTTCGAGATAGGGTTTCTGTGTGTAACTATGTTGGGCATCCTGGAACTCGTTTTGCAGACCAGACTGGCCTCAAACTTGCAGAGATCCGCTTGCCTCTGACTCCTGAGTCCTGGGACCAAGGGTGTTTGTCACTACACGTTTTAGTTTTTTTTTTTTAAATATTTTATTTATTTATTTCTTATATATACAATATTCTGTCTGTGTGTATGTCTGCAGGCCAGAAGAGGGCACCAGACCTCATTACAGATGGTTGTGAGCCACCATGTGGTTGCCGGGAATTGAACTCAGGACCTTTGGAAGAGCAGGCAATGCTCTTAACCACTGAGCCATCTCTCCAGCCCACGTTTTAGTTTTTGTGTATGGGTGTTTTGCCTGCATGTATGTCTGCACACCACATGCATACCTGATGCCCACAGAAGCCATAAGAGGGCACTGGACAGGTGGCTCAGCAGTTAAGAGCACTGGCTGCTCTTCCAAGGATCTTGAGTTCAATTCCCAGCAACCACATGATGGCTCACAGCCATCTACGGTGGTATCTGATGCCCTCTTCTGGCATTAAGTCATACATGCAGATAGAACACTCAAATACATAAATAAATAAATAATTTTTTTTTAAAAGAGGCCACCAGATCTTCTGGAAGTTGTGAGCCACTGGGTAGGTTCTGGGAATTGAACCAGAATCTTCAGAAAGGGCAGCAAGTGTTTTTAACAACTGAGTCAACTCTCCAGCTGCTTTTTAAAATAAATACATTTAGATGTAAGAGGAGTAACTGGGCCAGAAAATATTTTACACGAACAGTACAAGACAGTAAAAAACGGGTAAAGGTGAAAGCTGGGATTACAAGCACCTCCGTGCCCATCTTCCAGGTGTGTCCTGTCCTTCCCTCGCATTTCATACTTTTTTACTTTGCACGTTCAGTACTCAATTCAGTGAATGGCCTGAACCATGTGGAAGTCCAAGGTCTGTGCTGCTCCATCATAAAAGGCAAGGAAACTTCGTTTGCAGTGCTATCGACGGCTGCAGACTCACAGTTGAGACACACAGAAGGCTTCTGTGACAACCGCTCCTTCCCAACTCCCACCTCCACCCCCTCTCACCCCACTGCCAGGGAAAGAAAACAGTCTAGACAGGAAGCCATTGAAAACTCCTAAAAATTGTGATAAGGAGACTGAAGGGTAGAATTTCACAGATAGACTCAGTTATCTTTAAGGGGCTGGCCACTGGGAGTTTGATCATGCTCCAGTGAGTATATGGGTATTTTTTTCTTTTCTTTTTTTCCTTTTTGTTTTGGAAGAAGTTACAAGGATGCGGGGAGATTGGACTTGAAAGTGAATGTGACCAGGGTGCATTATGTGAAATTTCCAAATAACTAATTCAAACATTTAAAAGAAATCATATCCTGGGTTGACATATTTCAGTTAACAAAAACAGTTAGCCAGAAGCAGAACCAAAAAGCAAAGTTAGTACATTTAGAGACTGCCCCAGAACTATGGACTTTGATGGATTAGGTCTTTATTTTCAGTTTGGCAGGTGGTGCTGTTTACGTGCTGGGTTCTATGACCTGATGGGCCCTTCCAGCACGGTATTATTTACCATAGTTACCCCACAGTACAGTACCTTCCTAGCAGACCGTCATCTAGTTTACAAGTTGACCACCATCTCCTCCTTTTGCTCCTGCCCCAAACCTGGGCAGCCGTCCTTGTCTTCCCCATTTCCATGAGCCTGCAATTCTTTACTTCTCTTTAAGTGGGATAATGTAACCCTTACCAGGTTTCATTTGGCAGACTGTCTCCATGTATAGCCATAATTTTTCTTTGCATTGAAAAAAATCTTTTATTGTGTGTACTCTTCATATATAGTGACTAATCTTGGTTGTCAATCTGACTACATCTGGAATCAACGAAAACTTAAGCATCTGGGGACACCTTGATCCAAACTCTCATGTTTACTCCCCCCCCAGTCTCCTTTAAATTGTCCTCCATCAATTTGTATGACATGCATATATAGATCTGTGCGTGTCACGCCCAGTCCATATAATATTACTTGGATGTATGCTTTCAGGGCTGACCATTTGGCACTGAACAACTAATTGGTGTGCTCCCCATGAAGCTGACCACCTCCATGGAAAGACTTTTCTTGACTGAATTATTTGAGATGGGAGGGCTTGCCATCAAAATGTAAAAGTAGATCACTGACTAAGACAGCAGCCTAGGGGATCCTGATTCAATCAGAGTCAGAGGTTTGTCCTGGCAGGGGAACATGTCCCATGACGGACCAGGGAGACACCAGACTCCACCAGTCTCCTTAGCTGGGGTGTGCTCTTCCTGCTTTTTCCAGTGTTGCTGACAGGCTGTAGCTGAGTAGCCGTGAGCCAAGGCAGGCAGTCTTCAGGAGGATGGATGCATCCGCCTCAAGGGAGCGCCAGAAGTGGTGAACTAGCACCAACGTGGAGCTTAGGCAAGCAAAGCAAGTACATGCCTGTGTGGTGTGCCTTAGGGACACAAGAAAGCTCTCTGGGCACAGCTGGCTTCTCATGGTGCCTACCGTCCCTTCATGGCTCTGTCTCTTTGGATAGGGCCTAGCCCAATTAAGAAGACTGTGTGTGTGAGTGTGTGTGCACACATGTGTGCGTGGGTGATAATGATTATGCAGGTAAGTGTGTGTGTGTGTGCGTGCATGCATGCATGTGTAGGTTTCATACATTATACCTGTTCTCCGATTTGTCTATTTGAGACCATTCTAAAGAAAACCTTCCTGCCTCTGCTTTCTTCGTGCTGGATTATAGGCGTGACCACAGCAGCTCTATGTTTCAATACTGTCTTTCAGTTGAATTCTTCCCAGTGTTCTCTGGGGATTAGATTCATAGATTGTGATTTTATCAGGATTGTCACAAAAAGAGTTTGTGTCTTTTTTAACCCAGCCTACGAGGTCCAACAAGTTCCATTTTTGTTAAAGTATCAGTTGTTGGTTAGCTCATGTCAGCCAAGGCTCACAGCTGTCACTGTCTTAGAAATTACTGAGCACATTGAGAGGAGCAACAGTGACACTGTGTAAATCCCTTTTCAGGTAAGTTTCACTTACTAATGCTAGAAACACTGGACTCCAAGTCAAGGAAGAATAATTATGTTTTGTGTTCTACAATTAAACTTGCTAGTCAGAAAGGAGACTCTTCACTTAGAGTCAAGGGTCATAGGATGGGTACTTGTCTTGGTTAGGGTTACTATTGCTATGAAGAGACACCATAACCATGGCAACTCTTATTTTTTTAATACCTTGAATTTTATTTTATGTACATTGGTATGAAGGTATCAGATTCCCTGTTACTGAAGTTAAAGACAGTTATAAACTGCCATGTGGGTCCTGGGAATTGAACCTGGGTCCTCTGGAAGAGAAGCCAGTACTTTTAACTGCTGAGCCATCTCTCCAGCCCCAACCATGGCAACTCTTATAAAGAAAACATTTAATTGGGATGGCTCGTTTATAGTTTCATAGGTTTAGTCCATTGTCATCAGGGCGGGGAGTATGGGGACAGGCAGGCAGATGTGGTACTGTGGCAGAGAGTCCTACATCTTGACAGGAAGGCAACTGGAAGTTGATCAATTGTCACACTGAGTGACAATCTTGAGAAAAAGACCTCAAAGCCCACCCCAATAGTGACACACTTCCTCCAACAAACACCACACCTCCTAATAGTGCCGCACCCATTTGGGGGCCATTTTCTTTCAAACTACCACAGTTATGATGAGACAATAAATATCCCTCGCATCTCAGTGCAGAACAAATCAAAAGCTCATCGCCTTCGCTTTCAATGATATTTGTGAGGACTTGATGATCACTCAGGGTGGAGCTGGCCAAGATTCACCCTCATCCAGTGTTACACCCTGAGGGACTGAAAAGAGGGAGGCAGGTGAAATTTGCATTGGTCCTAGATTCGGCCTATACAAACAGATAACACCTGAGCCAAAACAAGCCACAAAGTTAGATTTATCTTGGGACTAACTTTTTGTTCAGCAGAGGGGAAAGGACCCAGCCCTTTCTTCTAGACTTATACTTCAGAACTACGAAATGTTATCACGTGAGCTCTGAGCCTCACAGTGCTCGTGCAAGCCCTGTGAACACCATGAAGAAGATCAAAGGCTGTGTGGAAGGACACATTCACAAATCTAAATAGTTTGGTTTGAGCCAGAATAATCTGCCTGTGCTGTTCTGAGAGAAGACCCGTCACCAGTCAAAAGAGAGAAGAGGTGTTCAGAGAAGAAAATTTCTGACACAGAGGAGATAGTTGGAACAAACCTCTAAGATGACAGTAGGGGACACCACACCCAGCCTGACTTTCTGGGAGGGGCCCAGGCCCAAATCTGTGTAGACAGTGTCAGCAATGGCATTCTCAACAACAAAATACCAATACCTGCGGCCAAGGAAAAGGCTCTTGCAGACCAAGAGAAGGGCAGAGGCCTGGACCATGGCCGTGATGTGGACATGGAAGAGGAAATCAGTAGTGTGCTAGTCTCAGAGCCACAAGATGAGATCTGAGTTGTGCCTTCAAACTGCAAATTACTTGAGGAGAAGTGCAGACACTACAGGAGGCTCAGTGGCTCAATGAAGATGTCATCAATTTTTACATAAATCTTCTCATGGAAGGAAATCAAAATCAAGGATACCCATCAGTTCACACATTTAATACTATTTTTTACACAAAATTAAAGTATGGGGGCCACAGGTCAGTCAAAAGACGGACCTAGGCAAAGGAACTTCTGGTGTCAATTCACTTGGATGTGCACAGGAGCCTGGTGGCAATAGACTTAAGAAAGAAGAGTATTGTCTACCTAGATTCGATGGGGCAGAAAAGATGCGATATCCTCAAGATGATTTCCTCAGCAGCAGTGGAATAGGAGTGACTGTGGAATGTTTACTTGTAAATACACAGATTATATTCCCAGAGGCTAACCCATCACCTTCCCTTAGCAGCACGTGCCTCTCTTTAGGAAGAAGATGGAGTGGGAAATCCTGCACACACGCTTACTGCAGTGACACCTAAGGGCTGCTGAGGCTGCTCTGTGGTCTTTCATGGGCTGGACATCATCACATACTTCAGACAGGGTAGGTTGAAGAACCTGAAACTGGTTTGGGGCTGTAAAGAAAGAGTGGGTGATGCCCCCAAACTCTTCTATGTAGCGCTACTTTGGAGCGAGGGAGAGCTGCAGAGCTGCATCTGAGTCAATCTATAAATATATGCACCACCCCCCCAAGTTAGAAACTATTTGACCCACACAATGACACATGCTCATAAGCATGTTGCTTTAAAGATTTATTTATTTGTGACTGAGGTCAATGTTGGATTCTTCTTTCAATTTTTTTCTGGATTTTTCAATTTTGCTATTCTTGTTCGCAAGTTTTAGCTAATTGGTGGCAGCTGTTTTCCCAAGCTTTTTAATGTTTAATTCTCAGCTGCTTGTTTGAACTGTGTGTTTCTGAAAGGAATGCCAATCCAATTGCCAGTTTATGCTGTGAATCAGGCTGGTTGCCTTTCATCAACTTGGGGGCACTACAGGAGCTTCAAAGTATTATTGGATTGTGACTATGGGACCTAGGACTCAGGTCACCCAGGAGTCTTAGGAAAAGTGTCACAGACATTTCAAAATACTTTATGCCCGGAACTAAATGTGATGGTCTATCCTGTCCCTTTAAAAAAACAAGCCTCTCCCACTCCCCCTTCCACTGAGACAAGCAGATCTTCCTTCTGCTTCTAGCCTGCACTCTTTCTCTGCCCCACCTCTCTTTGAAAGAAGTGGCTGCAGCATCCTCTCCCCCCCCCCGCCCTTTCTCTGTTTCTCTCTCTTTCTCTCTCTCCCTTCCCTTTCCTTCCATAACCCACTGAAGGAACTATATCCAAACCCTCTCTCTGCATGGTGTGCCTATCCATCTCTGTCTCTCACCTGCCATGGCTCCTTGTGGGACTCACCCCCCAAGGTCTCCTGCTGAACCGCCAAGATCTCTCTCACTTGCCACCTCCCACCTGCCTGGGACCCACAGAGGCCTCGAGTGGTGGGGCCTGGCTTCTTCTCCCGGCCGGCTGCTGCCCCTCAGGGAACAGCACCATTTTTAAAATCTAAACCATAACATTGTTTCTGTGACTCAGATAGGAGTAAAGAGACCAGGTACCTCAGGATGTGACCAGCACCCAGCTTTCTCAGGTCCCCCCAAGATGATGCCCACAAATAAGCAGGAAATAGTCTTGAGAATCTGCCATCATAATTCCTTTAACCTGTTGTGTCTAACCTCATGCCTTTTTATTATAAGAGATGGTAATGTTATGACCTGCTACTGACTTGTCCTGTCCCTTTAAGAGACAAGCTCCACCCACTCCTCCCTTCTGCCAAGGCAAGTGGATCTTCCTTCCACTTCCAGCCTGTGCTCTCTCTCTGCCTCTCTCTGCCCCATCTCTCTTTGAAAGAGGTGGCTGCTGTCTTCTCTCCTCTTCCTCCTGTCTCTTTCCCCCTTTCCTTTCCTTCCATAACCCACTGAATAAACTATAATGTATACTTTCTCTGCATGGCGTGCCAATCCGCCTGTCACTTGCTGGGGCTCTTGTGGGACCAGCTGCCCCACTGACCCACTGACCCACTGACCCACCAAGGTCTCCCTGGGACCCACAGAGGCTCCACGTGGCTTGCTGCCACCCCTCGTGGCCCATTGCCACCTCTCGTGGCCCACTGATGCCCTTTAGGGAACCACAGCATTTTATCCAAACCATTACAATAAGGAGATCTGTTTTATTCCTGGAAGTGAAGTAACTGTAAGGTTAAATGTTCATATCAAACCAGGTCTTCTTGAATATAAGCATCACCCTCCTGAGTATTGTATTGCACTGTTTATTTAAAAAAAACATTCAATTCAAAGCAATTGTCTTTATATTTTCTTTGTATATATTAAGATAAAATTAAATATTTTCATCATTAATATGTATATTCTACCACTCTACCTCTACAATTAGTATAGATTTAATGATACTTAGTTTTGATGCTGTCAAATATACAATAATCTATTTTACATATGAAAATTAGAATTTAATTTTTTCTGCTAATTATAAATCTTACATTTGTGTTATTTCATAAAGCTTAGTGTTGTTTGAACACACTTTGTAAGCTCTTGTGCTTGATGGTCTTAACACAGTATAATGAGGTTGTTTGAGAGAACTGAAAAGCAGTTACCCAGGGCAGGGTTCATCAGTGTAAGCTGGGAACTGTTTATACATCTGCAGATTAGTGATTTCCCTTTTGTTCTGGGCCCCTGATGTGTCGGCAGAACACTTTAGTGAGTCCTTCACCTCTATCCTGGATTGTAGGAGACAGGAGAAGCTCAGTAGAACAGAACCCAGCAGCACCCTGTAGAGTTGCAGCAATGTACAACCTCAATGTAATATGAACATTGATCTCTGAACTCCTAATGCATGGATAAGTAAGCCCATGTAAGTCCACACACACACACACACACACAACACACACACAAAAGCTCACACCTGTCAATGAGCCCAGAAGCTCATGCAATGACACAAAAGCCCTCATCCTTTGTACACCAAGAGCCATTAGCATTACTAAAGTCTATCTTGTTACTCTTTCCTTCTCCCTTTGGACTTACATATTTCCTGAGAAAGTTCCTGCTGTTTCCAATGCAATCTGTCTCTATTTAATTCCTTGCTTTTAGATAGGAGAAACTGGAACTCCCTTAGCATCTCCTCTTTACCTTGTATCCAACATCAGGGTTGCGGATGCTTAGGCATCAACAGTGGCTCTTTAGGAGTTCTGGGGACATTGCATGGTAGGGGCCAGGTGGAGAATGTATGTCCCTGGGGCTGTTTATTGGGAGTGCATTATCCTATGCCTGTCTCCTTTGCACTTCAAAGTCAACAGTCATGAACTGAACCCCAGGCCAGGATGCACTGAGTCCTTGGGGCCCTGGGAGCCGAAATTAGTCTTTCTTCCCTTAACTTGTGAGTAACTGATTTTGTTTTATTGTTCAGCATTTACTTTTTTGTTTTTCTTTTTCAACTTAAGTCAAATATTAGAATTATCTTCATAGAGGGCAAGTGCACGAGGACCTTTCGTTGAAGACTGACGTGGGAGAGCACGGCCCACTGAGCAACACCAACCCTGAGCAGTTCAGTTCCGGGTTATGTAGCAGGGCTAGAGGAAAAGCCACAAGCAATTAAGGACTTCTGAGAGAGGGATAATTTAGTCTTCCCTAGAAATGAGCCCCCCAATTGGTTATCCAATATCCAATGTTTTAGGGTTAGCTCTAAATGTATATACATACAAGGAACGCTAAATGGACTCACATGTTTATTCATATATATGAATATATATATATATCATCAATAATAAAGTGAAAGAGTACATGGATTTGTAAGGGATTGGGAAGGGTTGGAGGAAAGAGGGGTTGAGTAATATAATTATATTTTAATGACAAATAAAATTAATTATAAAACTAGTATATTAATTATATATCATAAAATTAATATAAAAATAAAATAAAAGAGAAAGAAAGAGAAAGAGCCATGGGAGCAAGACAGCAAGCAGTAGTTCTTCCTAGTCCTTGCTTCAGCTCCTGTCTCCAGGCTCCTGTTTTGTTTCCCCTGGATGATGGACTGTCACCTGTAAGCCAAACTAAAGCTCTCCTTCCCCAGTTGCTCTGTGTTTCTATCACAGCAACAGAGAAACTACTACAAGCTGCTTCTGTGTACATCTGTCGTGAAAGGCAAAAGGAAGCACTCCACCGTACACGAAAGATGAGCTGCTACACGGTCAGGGGAAGGCAGGAAGGCACAGAGAACGGGCCGTTTTACCATTAATATGCTCAGCATATCAAAGCGATCAAGGGGAAAGCCAAGCCACGTTTCCTTTGGGACAAGTACTGTTTAGATGGCTGTTCCCTTTCTCCCACACCTCTGAGCACCACGTAATCATCACAAGTTCATGTTTGTCTGCTCTGTTACAATATGGCCATGGCAATTAAGTTATTTCCACAACAACCCACACTGTAGCTTAGCTGCAGGGATGCAGACATCTAGTCCCAGCGCTGGGCTGCAGGGAAGAATGTCACTATAGTGGGTGCGGTCCTGGCTGCGTATGAACACCTTGTTTTACAGCTAGGATTCTGATTATTCATGTCCCAAACAACACTCCCCTGTTTGTGGTGACTCTGCAGACGCCTCCAGTTCCGAAGGGAGGAGTTTCCTTAGAATTGGTTATAATAGTATCTGTATGTCTCCTGCAGAAAATGACCCAACGTGGCAGCTGTTAAGTCTATAGCTCCATTTTTGAATTTTTGTCTTACTGAATCACAGTAACTATAACATAGAAAATATACTAGTTTCCAGGGGAACAGTAGAGTGCCCAAATGCCAGTTGATGACCTGTGTGAAACTAATTCTCTGGCATTAAAGTCATTGCCCCATGTTCACGGAGGACTTAGATATTGCTGATAGTATATTAAATGTCATGGCTGACAAGCTGTGCAATTTTAAGTCATTTTATAGATCATGTATCTCTGAAATAAGACTTCTACACTGTGACTCATAGTTTCCTAAATAAGAATTTTAGAAAATCCCCTATTTTTTGCAAAAGATATTTGTTATTCCCTGAGAAAAGATTATTTATTGTTTTAAAAGCTGTCAAAAATGAAATAAGAACTAAAAAAGTTAATCAATATGAATATATAAGCTTTAACCAAAAGCAAAGATTTTTACATTTTCTGGTTTTATTTTTATGTAGACTTAGAATTATTAGATTGTTTGTCTTATTATTTTAACAAATATTAATTTTAGCACCCTATTTCATTCTAGCACAGAAGAGAGCATTGTTAAATACATTTTTAAAATAATTTTTAGATTTATTTTATGTGAGAGAATATTTTGCCTGTGCGTATGAATGTGTACCACATGCATGCTTGGTACCTGCAGAGATGAGAAAAACATGTCAGATTCCTGAAACTGGTGTTACAGATGGTTGTGAGCCATCCTGTGAGTGCAGGAGTTGAACTTGGCTCTGCTAACAAAGACTTTAAATCACTAAGTCATCTCTTTACTTTCTCTTTAAATTTTTTAAAATTTATACTTATTTAGTGTGTGCAAGTATGTGTGTGTGCAAGCGTGTGTGCAAGTGTGCACACCACACCCTACAAGAGGAAGTCAGATGAAAACTTGAAGGAGTTGGTTCTCCTACTTAGGGCTCCAAAGACCAAACTCAGATTGTCAGCATTCACAGAGAGAGGAGGTGAGGGAGGAAAAGGGAGAGGGAGGAGAGGAAAAGGAAGAGAGGAGAGGAGAGGAGAGAAAGAGAGAGAGAGAGAGCGCTAGTCTATATTTTTAACACTGTTTAGAAATTTTCAGTTATAAAAGGTCACCAATTGTAAATTCTGCTTTACACATCTATACCAATGGGGCACAGCTCAGCTAAGTTCTTGGCTCTTCTACAGCACAGTTCTCTGTCCTCATTTCTAATAACACAGTCTTCATTTCCCTCCATGCCCTGCCTACCTTTACCATGCACATTCTACCAGTGGTCAGCCTGTGACAATCAGTGTGTACTAGAGACAGCGTAGGCTTCCTCTCCTGTGTCCTCAGCGTGTGACAGTCTGTGTGTACTAGAGACAGCGTAGACTTTCCTGTGTCCTCAGCGTGTGACAGCGTGTACTAGAGACAGTATAAGCTTTCTCTTTTCTTTTCTTTTTTTTTTTTTTGGTTTTTGGTTTTTTCGAGACAGGGTTTCTCTGTGGTTTTGGAGCCTGTCCTGAAACAAGCTCTTGTAGACCAGGCTGGTCTCGAACTCACAGAGATCCGCCTGCCTCTGCCTCCCGAGTGCTGGGATTAAAGGTGTGCACCACCATCGCCCGACTAAGCTTTCTCTCCTGTGGTCCTCACCCTCACCTGGCTCTTCCTCACTGAATGAACTGTAAGTATCCACATTTCTCCTGCACTCTTCAAATTAGTCTGTTCTAGACTTTATTAAAAGACCATACCGTGATGGCTAATCTTGGTTGTTAACTTGATAGCAACTGAAATCAATTAAAACAAACTGCTGGCTCTTCTGTGAAGGGTTTTATTGATCTGACTATCTGAAGCAGGAAGACCCACCCTAAATGTGGCTGCTACCTTCTGGTGACAGCCCAGACACAAGAACATGGAGGAAAAAAACTGTTTTTTGCCTGCTTGCCCTAACGTTTTTGTGGGTTTTTTTTTGTTACTTAAAACAATTTTAAAATTTAAGCATAGTTTGAACATATTTTGATCATATTCTTCCCCTCCCCAAGTCTTTCCAGGTCTTCTCCCCTTACGTATTCACCCTACTTTAAACTCTTAAAAAAATAAAAAAGCAAAAACAAAAACAAAAGCAAAACAAAACAAAAAACGAGTACAACAACAAACCATCCCTAAAACACCACAATCTGTAACCAAATAAAAGCATACACACAAAAACTGTGGAGTCCATTATATGTCGGTCACCCACTCCTGAACTTGAGGCCTGCACTGGTGTAGTTGATTTACCCAGGGTCACGTTATTGCAGAAAACTGAGTTTCCATCTCCAAAAGGTGTGAGTGACAGTTCAGTTGTTAAGTTTCACTCTAGTGGTCTTGGGTGGGTGGGGACTGAATGGGAGGATCAAGTGGGGGGAGGGGAGAGGCTAGGTTTTCGTGATTCATTCATTCATTTTAATACAACTAAATAAAATACAATAAGATAAAACAAAAACTATGACATCAAAGTTGGATGAGACTAACCAACAGAAGGAATAGAGCCTAAGAAAAGGCTCAAGAATTAGACATCCACTTATTTGCACACTCAGGAATCCCATAAAACCAGAAGCCATACTATCTACACAATGGACTTGGTGTAGACCCTTACAGGCCCTGTGCATCCTTTTCAACCTCCGTGAGTTCATCTGAGCTTTGCTCATGTTGATTTAGAGGGTCTTCTTCTCTTGGTGTCCTCTGATGTAGGATTCCCCGCTGTTTGCTGTGAATATGTTTAATTACCACTGGTTAGCTTTGGCCTATGGCAGGGCAGAATATAGCAAGGTAGGAAATACAAGCAGAGATCGTCATGTAACCACTGAAGGAGACAGATGCCGGAAACTTACCTGTAGGCCGTAGCCTCATTATAATACATTGGTTAATAGAAATGGGTTAATTTAAGATGTAAGAGTTAGTTAATAAGAAGCCTGAGCTAATAGGCCAACCACTGTTGTAATTAATACAGTTTCTGTGTGATCATTTGGGTCTGGTCAGCCGGGAATGAATGAGCAGTCTCTGCTTACAGTCCTCTATCCTCTTTGACTTTCACACTCTTTCTGCCTCCTTTTCTAAGTGCTTCCCTGAGCTCTGAGGGGAAGGGTTTGATGGAGACATCCCATTAGGACTAAGTGTTTCAAGGTGTCTCTCTCTGCACACTGCCTGGCTGTGGGTCTCCATATTTGTTCCCATCTGCTGCAGGAGGAAGCATCTCCGATGATGGCTGAGCAAGGCGCTGACCTATGAGTACAGCAGAATGCCATCAGAAGTCATTTCATCCCTACTCATTTTTAGACCAGTATTATTTGATTTTATCTTAGGTCCCTGGGCTGCCTAGTCTCAGATTCTTGGTGACCCAAGCAGTGCTGGGTATGATTTTCATCTTGTGGAATGAGCCTTAGTTCAAATTGGTTATTGATTGGGCATTTTTATAAGCTTTGTGCCATTGCCCTAGTCTATGTTTTAGGCAGTGCACCATTGTAGATTGAGTTTGTGACTGGCTTGGATTGAGAAGACTGTAATTCTAGTTTCTAATACTTATCTCGTTTTTATTGGGTGCTTGTGCTTTAGCCCTTGTGTTTCTTCTCTGGTTAAATATATGGAATTTCTCAGGAATTTGTCACCACTGTGTGGTGGCCATGCTTATCTTCTCTGTATAGCTCCAATTATAGTTTATGTGCTGCCCAAACAAGCATTTGCCCTCAGTCTTTTGTTTTTTGTTTTTTAAGACAGGGTTTCTCTGTGTAGCCCTGGCTGTCCTGGAAGTCACTCTATAGAACAGGCTGGCCTTGAACTCACAGAGATCAGCCTGCCTCTGCCTCCCTCAATCTTAATGGCAAGTCCATCTATCCTTGTTGTTGCATTCCTTTGTCAGTATAAGAACCAAGTTTTTTCAGGACTCCTGTGGGTCTGAAGACCAACAGCTCTCCACCAGTCTGCCAGGCCTTTTGTGTCAAACGGAGGCGTGCAGTGTAGGCACATGGCCCACGAACAAAGCTGTGTAAGGAGTTTCCGAGACATTGTGGGAAAACTCCGAGTGAACAAGGCAGGAGTCTTGTCATCTCTGTTCCCACATAGCATGGGTTGTTCTTAGAGTGTGCTTTCATGTATCAGATAGGCATTAAATTTCCATCAGATTCTTCACTGCTACTGGCCATCTTTATTTGTTTTGTGACTCTATGGGAAAACATGGTTTTGCCTATGTAGCTTGTCCTTGGGATTGTACACTTTACTCGGGCGACTCTTCTTAACCCTCAGAGTATAAAATGTCTGATGCTCTGAATAAAGTTGGCTACTACATGAGACTTTAGTCTGCCTCATTTTCAGGCCCTGCTCTCTCAGGTTCATGCTGCCAACTATAGCAGTAAACAATCCAGATTCGTGACCTCTCCAGCGTGACACAGCTATTGTTGGACTATCTGGATTGTACCCCATAAGCTAATATAATAGCTCCCCTTTTAATGTGTGTTTATTCCACTGTTTTTTTTCTTTAGAGACTCTAATATATTTACTTTTCAGAATTCTTCCAGCCTTCCCTCACTTCCCAATGCCAAAGCCAATCCCCCATGTTTAAGTATTTGTTACAGCAATTCACTTCTGGGTCCCAAAATTCTCCCATATAACCCATACTTTCCTGTAGCTGCCACAACAAATCACACACAGCCCAGTGATCCTCAAGTATTTTACTTCTATCTCCCAGCCCTGAGAATATAAGCACATGTTACTACAGCCTTAAAAAAAACACATTATTTACCAATCTATTAACCCCCCCCCCCCGTGTGTGTATGTGTTTGTGTAGGCATACATTTGGAGGTCAGAAGACAACTTCTGGGCCTTGGGGATTGAACTCAGTGGCCAAGCTTACTGACAAGCAGCTTTACCCACTAAGGCTATCTCTCAGACCAGCTTTTTACAGAGTGTTGGGGTTTGAACTCAAGTCCTCATGCTTATAAATAAGATATTTTACTCATTGAATTGTCTGCTATCTCCTTCATCACATATATCTTCTCAGAGTAATCAGATATGAAAAATAAAAATAACATTCTTATAAATATCAATACTAATGGTTATTTTTCTTTCCTCTTCAAGCCTCTGTTGCAATAATTTCATTCTAGATCATATATGTAGTCCTAAATGAATAATAATTAGATCACCTGAAGGTAAAAGTGTGGTTGAACATGGATCTCAGTAACTGAAATGCTAGCCTAGTATGTTCAAGGTCCTGTCAACCAAAAGTATTGGTAATGCAGAAATATCATTTCTAGAATGAATATAAGTGATTAGAAGTTTTGATATCAAATTTAGTTTTGTTTATCTTTTGCTTGTTTAATTTTGTTTATCTTTTGCTTGGAGACTGTGGTCTGTTTTCTACAGTTTCATCACTGGCCCAGCTGTAGTTTCTGGCTACTTCTCCATAGATGTGGACAATGTGGTACTTGTTTTAAATGGAAGAGAAAAAACAAAGATCTTCCACGCCACCCAGTGGTTACTTTACACACAGAATTTAATGCAAACTCAAAAGCTGCAGCATCTGGCTGTTGTTTTGCTGGGAAATGAGCAGTGTGATAATAACTGGATAATGCAGTTCCTCAGAAGAAATGGAGGCTTTGTGGACCTGCTTTTCATAACATACGACAGCCCCTGGATTAACGGTGCAGATGTTCTCCAGTGGCCTTTAGGTGTAGCAACGTAAGTACAAGATAAAACTGTGTATCCCTAGTCTCCAGGGTCTAATGTTCTGAATCAGAAACATGATGTTTTAAATGATGATAAGCTTACAGGTGATGAGTCCAGGGGCAATCTTTCCTAGAGTCAATAAGAGTGTGACCTCATGCCTCAGTGACAACAGTGATCTTTTTCCATGTCAATTTTTGGGTTTTCTTGTGTATTTTATGAAAAGAGTTGATCTAGTTAAATGTCATTAATAGGCTTGCCTTTACCTTTTAGAATGGGATCATATGGACTTTTTGAAAAAGAGATTTTAAAATGAAGAGCCTTTCAAGTAAGTTATTACTTTGTTTTTAATATGTTGAAATAGAATTACATCACTTTCCCCTTCCCTTTTTTCCCTCCAACACTTCCCAACTACCCTCTTTTGAATTCCTTCTATGCCAGTTCTCAAATTGATAGCTTCTTTTTTTTATTATTGTTACATACAATCTATGTGTGTATGTGTATGCACAAACATATATAAATACAACAAAATTGTGATTTTTTAGAGTGTTTTACTCTTTCCCAAGGAGAACTGAAAAGTGTCTTTTGTTGTTGATTTTTAGGAAAGATGTAGTATAGATTATCAAAGTTATTAAGATTTTCCTGAAGAAACAAAATTTAAACAAAAATAAGCAAAAAGTCTGTATAGTTTATAGGAATAACAAATACTTTTTTCTTTTTAAATTTTTTTAAATTGAAATAGAACTACAGCATCACTCCCTTTCCTTTCTTCCACCCATGTAGAGTAGAAGAGCCAGCCAAAGAAACACACCCTGATCCTGAAACCAGATCAAAAGATCATTGGCCCTGAAACTAGATCAAAAGATTAAAAAGGGCCAGTGAAAGAAACACACCTTGTCCCTGAAACACACCCTGTCCTGACCAACTCAGCACAAAAACCAGCCAATGTCAAAGCTTATCCAAACTCATGGTTTATAATCCGACCAGTTCCCCCCCTGAAAATCTACACCCTGGAAAACCTCTGCCCCTAAGAATCCCTGTTTGTACCTGTTACAGTTTAAAACTGCCTTTTCCCATCCCGGCAGAGGCAGCCACTCTCCTGGATCCTCTGCTTCACCCCCAATAAATCTCTTGAATAAGGTTTAGGTAACAAGGTTCTTTTTTGGGAGTGGAGTGGGGCAGAAAAGTAACAACTTCCCTTGGAGCAGGAGCAGAACTGCTACATTTCTGCAGGGGAGCTCCCTTAGCAGAACAGAGCTATAATGGCTCTCCTGGCGAGGAGCAGATGTGTTTTGTTCCTGAGGAGAAAGCATCCCCACTGGAAAAGAGCTGTAGGTATTGCCTGGTTTCCAATGCCCAGGATACCTTTCCCTTCAGAGCTGTAACACCGATACCCCAGCCCTCCCAGCTATCTTCTCCTGAACCTCGATAGATACCACACAATATCCTTGGGGGTGGAGATTGGTTGAAATTATGTAAATCTCATCTATAAAAGGAAAAATTAATTTGATGGTAGCCAAGTTTCCTCCATGTCTAACCCTCCTCCTATAAGATTTTCTTTTTCCTTTTTTACCTTTCTGGTTATGGATTTTAATTAACATCAAGTAGACTTTACAATTAGCTGCCACTAGCCCAGGAACTTTTGTCTCATTTCTTCCTTGCTCTAAAAAAGTGCCTCATGGAGTGACAATAAGTGCTTAGCGAGTAAATGAATTGCCTCCCCGGTAGTTTTTGAATTAGACATTCATTATCATTTCGCTGATTACCACTATGTACAGCCTTAGACTTTGGCCCAGTTAGCTGCATAGATGTCCCCAGAGGCCATGCTAATAACACCTATTTCACACTTCTACTTTTACAGCACTCCAATCGAGTAGGTTAGATGTGGATCCAGTCTTGGGGTTTTTAAGAGGAAGAGAAGAGCCTATATTTGTAAAAAGTCTTGAAATATTTTACTTGCTCACAGAATATACTGCACCACCTATTCATATAGTAGAAGATAATTTTGGTGTTGTTTTTCATGTCCAGTTGTGAGATCAGTAGTTCTCACTCAACACTCTCTGAAGGCATTTGGTAATGACTAGAATATTGTTTGTTACGACAACCTCAGGGAGTTGTCACACTGACATCTACTGGGCAGAGTACAAGGATACTGTTAAATACCCCACATGTTTGCAGGACGTCTATAGCAGAATATTTTCCAACACACACAGTTTTCAGCATGATGAGAAGTACTTTTAAGTATCAGAACTTCATTGATTAATATCTTAAAATTCTAAAGTTTTGAAGTCTTGGCATCATGTATCATCTTTAAGCTTTATCTTTTATATATCTTAAATTATTGCAATTACTTATCTTAAACTACCTTTTAAACCTTTACAACTTACTTTATATCTGTGGGAGGCCACAGATTAGACTCTATTCCATCTTAAGATTAGAATGTTCAAACCTATTCTTGGTCCTAAAGAATGTGTGTGCAGTTAGTAGATGTCTTGATCCTGAAGGCCAGTTAACAGGATGTTTGATCTAAGGCATGGTTACTGGATGCTTTGAGAATTAAGGAAGTAATTACACTTGTTTGTTCCTTCTATCATGGTATTTTGCCTTCCCCTTTTGCTTAAGATATATAAGGGCTATGAGACATAACTTTGGGCAGATAAAGTATTCATTGGATGCCCCCCCCCGCCAACTCTTTAGTCTCTTGTCTGTTTCTTTCCTAAATCCTCACTCCCTCTTTCAGGAACGTTTGAAAAGATCAGATGGTTTTTTTTAAATATTTATTTATTATGTACACAATATTCTGTCTGTGTGTGTGTCTGCAGGCCAGAAGAGGGCATCAGATCTCATTACAGATGGTTGTGAGCCACCATGTGGTTGCCGGGAATTGAACTCAGGACCTTTGGAAGAGCAGGCAATGCTCCTAACCACTGAGCCATCTCTCCAGCCCAGATGGTTTTTTTTTTTTAACACATATGCTTGGATATTTTTTTTCCATCCAATCATTTATCACGAGACACAAATGGTGATTTTTGAGAGCAGTCACTACAAAGCAAGTTCCTCTAAATAAATAGTAAAAAGTCACACTGAAACCTGTTTTTGTGTCTGTTTCTTTCACCTAACAGCTCTAGAAGCAGCAAGGCCTGATTTTCACATTGGAAATGAACTAACCAGGCAGCTGCTATTAAACAGAAGAAATTACAGTTAGCCATCAACATGGGCCAGAGATCTGAGAATAAATTTAAAGAGGAAGTATAAACCAAAGGGCCTCTGTACTGAATGAGAGACCTACCAGCTACCTGGACAATTACTCTAGGCTCATCCTAGGCAATCTTGGTACTCTGGATGGAGATGGAGTGGCTCCATTCTTCAGTGGTCACATCGGACAGTGTTAACTCATTAACTACCACAGGGGGCCTGTGTAACTGGAAAAAGCTGCCAGGTGCTTTATCCCAATAGAAGGGAGCAAATACTTTTCACCTGGAAAAGAACTAAGACACAGCATGAGCAGTTGGCTTGGGCAAAATCCCCATGAAAACTGCAGTTCTTAATCTGTTTTTCTGACTGCAATACCCAGTCTTTTGATATACAATGCTGATTCCCTAGAGTGAACTAATTATTTCTAATACTGGCAGATAAAATTGAATGTGTTTATCAAGTGCAATGCTTTGGGGACATATACATTGTGAACTGACCACACCTAGCTAATTAACATCTACATTACCTCAGAGTTAATACATTTTATGAGCACACATAGCATCCACTCAGGCAGTCTTCAAATAGAGCTGTTGAATTCATTGATCCTAACTGTAATTTTGTAACTTAGTCAGCATCTATCCTCATACCCTCACATCCAAATGTCAGTCCTAGTAAATAATACTGCATGTTAGTTCTTTTATTTCATGCATTATGTGCACTTGTGTGCAGGTGTCCATGAGGACATGTATCAGGACATATGGAGCAATACTTACAGATGGTTGAAAGCCTGATATGGCTGCTGGGTACCAAACTTAGCTTATATACAAGAGTAATATGCACTCTTAACAACTGAGGCAACGCTACGGCCCCTAATGTGGGCTAAAGATGAGAGAAAAATTGGTAAATACTGAGTTATTTATCTTGGTAGAACTGAACCTGAGTAAGTTATCTGATGTGTTCGCATGCTGGTGGAGGTCACAAGGCAGGCTGTGAGACTCATTTCTCTCCTATCATGTGGTTCTGGGGACTGAATTTAGGTCACCAGGCTTGGCAGGAAGCACCTTTACCCACTCAACCATCTTGCCAGGGCAATCTGGGTAAAATTTTACCATCTTTTTTATCTTGTACGTAATAGTCAAAAAGGAGAGCATTTGGTCTGGTATATAAAACAAAAGTCAGGGCTGGAGAGATGGCTCAGTGGTTAAGAGCATTGCCTGCTCTTCCAAAGGTCATGAGTTCAATTTCCGGCAACCACATGGTGGCTCACAACCATCTGTAATGGGGTCTGGTGCCCTCTTCTGGCCTGCAAACACACACAGACAGAATATTGTATACATAATAAATAAATAAATAAATATTAAAAAAAATAAAACAGAAGTCAATGAAGCTTAGCAAACACTATAAATATACACACTTATAAGCACACACTTAGATATGATTAACCTTTATTATTCATAAAAAAAGAATTTTCTAAAGTATTAATAAATTTCCACTTCAGCTCTGCTTTGAAGTGTTGGTACCAATGAAGTAGCATTTTCCTTCTTTGAACTTTTTCTTGTAAAATTATAGTCTTCTCCTTTTCTAAAATAGCAGGAAGCTCCTTCCAGTTCTTGATGAAGATAAAGGGAGCACCCATGGCTTTGAGCAGCTGCAGAGGGGCGCTGTGGTGACTGGATGTGTTTCCACAGTGGCCAGCTGTCATGACATCTTCTACCACAGGGATGGAACCAAAGGAGCAGGCCTCATATATTCTATAACATTCTGTGTTCACTCCTACAGGACACAATGTGAGGTCACTCTGAAGCAAAGCATCCTGGTAATTCTTAAGACTTTCATTTGTCTCCTGAGGCTGCCACCTAGAAAATAAAACAAGGAAATCCTTGTAGGGTTTTACTTTCCTATGGCACCTGTTTTGAAAGAAATCTTTTAATGTCAATTATCAAAACTGTGAACAAATTATAGAGATGAGAAATATGAGACACTGAAAATGTTGGACCAAATGTATTTAAAACTTTTTAAGAGTTTGTGGATGTGGATATAGCCCAGCTGGCAGCACTCAGACCTAGTATTGACCACCATCCATCCATAAACTGGGTGTGGTTGTACATGACAGTAATGAGAAAATGGTAGGTGTAGGAAGGATTAGGAGTTTAAAGTCAGCCTGGGCTATACACTGAGTTTGAGGACAGCCTGTGCTACACAAGACTCCCTAAAACAAAGAATTTGAACATTTTATTGTTATATTTTTAAATATCTGATGATCAATCTTTGAGTGGGTAGTATTCATTCAATCTGTATTTCCCAAGTATGGGTTCTTTCCTCTCTAGCATATTCTGCCACAGCTGTATTACAGTCTGGTGGTGAAGATTAAGTCTTTAATTGAGTTAGAGTCAGAGTGTTTTCTAGAAAGGCTTAAGATCTGTGAGGAAAATTAAAGCAGAGAAGTACCAAGGGACTTCTGAAGTGACAGGGCTACATTCTCAAGGTGACTAGAGAATATTTTATTTCTGAGGACTCAGAACACAAGAGTTGTGTGTGAACAGGTAGGCCATGCAGATGTGGAGAAGAATGGAGCATAAACGAAGATGAAGTCATAAGACTGCATGTGCCCACCATGCTCAAGGGACTGTAGGGAAGACAGCCAGGGAGAAGCAGAGTGGCTGATGGGAGCAAAGGAAGAACAGAGTCTGATTGGTCACACAGGGTTCTCCTATGCAGTTTTGATCAGGATGACACAAGCAACCAACATTTGAGTGAAATCAACCTGGCTGCCATGTTGAGAATGGAATATACAGGCCATGTACATGTAGGAGCTAAGAAGTCACTTAGGGGCCAAACACTGTTTTCTATTTGTATTTTCTTAGTGAAATAAGCAAGGATTTTTAAAGAAGGGGAGACGGAGGAGGAGGTGTTGAGAGTTTAGGACAGAGAAGGGAGGAAGAATACATTAGGAAGAAAATTGTGTGAGTGTCAAGTTTTTAAACTGTGCAAACTTGTACAGGGTATGAATGTGGGCATGGGGCAGGCAGAAGCTGAGATTAGCCAAGGTGGGGTTTCCTAGATGGGGGACTGAGGCACCTTCCTGACTCTAATTCGAAGGCAGGAGCCATTACGCTGTATTTTAAAAAATAAGTTTCTATTTACTATGAGAGTTGAGTTGCTCTGTTTCCTGGAACCTGATGTTCCCCTACCCATGACCCTGATTTGTTTCTGAGAATACCCTTACACTCCCTGACCCCTCCCTAATCACATGGTGGGTGACCACATATTTTTTTAAGGTGTTTTGTATTTCCTTATTGCCTCATTGTCTCCTTTCTGTAAAACTACTTGTGATTTTACTCCTTAAAAGGGGCCTAAGAGATGGATTCAGGTCTGTTCTCTTTAATCTGATTTAAGAGGCAGTCACTGGCCAGCTCTTGGATGCACCCCTAAAAAACCAAGCTTGCTTCAAATTTGGCTCAAACTGTGGTAGTGTTGATGTTGATGGTAACAGGATGAGGAAGGTGAATGTATATGCAGGGATGGTTGACTAAATTTAACCTGTGTAGCACAGAAGTGAATACAGGGATGACAATCACAGGAGAATAAGAACAATGGGTTGTAAATTACAGCTGAGTTGTGGAGTCAGGTGATAGGGAATGAGCTGAAATGGCAGACAGGGTGGTTACCAGAGGAATGCTGGACTCTGACAGTATGGTGAGACCCTGTGTTTGTGAAATCCAAGTGGCCATTGAGGAAATGACCATGATAGGAAATGGCTGACGTCAGCTCGCAGCCTCGGTATGTGAAACAGAGGAACTGCAGACCGAGGTGAAGGAAGAACTGCCTCCTCAGACTTAGAAACTGCCAAGCATTGAGACAAGAGTGGCATGAGCCAGAGTGACAGTGCACAGGAGCCATGTCCTTTAAGGAGGTACAGCCCAGGCTCAGTGCTGCAGAGAATGCCAGTCACAGTTACACATGCTGGCGGGAGACTGGAGGACTGGGGTTTTGGGAGGGAAGGGAAGAATGGTCTAAAAGCAGCAAGAGTGCACAGAGGTACCTGACCTCTAGCTCAGTGCATCGAGAGCCATTTTATCAGCAGTCCTCCTGCAGTAAGTCTTTCTTCTTTTCCGACACCCTCACTCATTTATCAGCAGCCCGTGTGGTCAGCACCCTCTTGCCTTTGTTCCTCCCTCCAAATGGACACTGCTGTCCCACACCAACACAAGGAAGACCCTGCTCCCTCTTCGTGCCTGTGTTTCACACAGCCCTCTACCTGGCGCTCTCCTGGGCTACTTGAAAAATCAATGTTCTCCTCTCCATCTGCTTAATTCTTTTCTTACATGGCATTATCATTGTTTGGAAAGTTCAGAGCCCCCTCCCCTGGGAGTTGCCACAGCCCAGACTCCACCTCCAAGAAAGCCAGCCAAATGGTGAGCCCTTCCCACAGAGGGTCAAGATCACTCCTATAGGCTACTTAAACTCCCCCCTGAGAACAGTGGTCTCCCTGGTTTTCCTTCCCCCTGTGTTCTCCTGAAGGGCCACCAAGGAGCGCTGGCATCCATTAAACCTGGGCTTCTTTTAATTTGGTTTGATTTGGTCTGACCTGGATGTAGGGCCAGAAAAACCTAACATTTGGAGGGTCCACCGAGACGGGCTGTTTTTCCCACTAGCCCAAGGTTACATGTTGGAAAAATGCCTGTCTTACCCATGCTTTCTGCCAGGCTTGGCTTCGTCTGGGCGAGTTCCCTTTTTTTCAAGTACATAGGGCCCAGGGCCCATAAGCTTGTTGGGTAGTCTGTTGAAGCCACAGCCCATGTTGCCCCCCCCCCCCCACTAAAAAACGGTGAGGCAGTCCTCACTGAGGTGGGATTCCTTGGGATGGAGATGTTTGTCCATGCAATTCTCACACCCTTCTGCTTTTGTCTTATCACAGTGGACACATGTGGTAGGCACTGAGTCCCAAGACTCGGTATAGACTTGTAAAAATGGACACTTGCAATTTGAAGCCTGATCTCCAAACGCCCTGGGCTGCCTTTTATAAAAATCCTATTAAATTGGGGCTATCTAACGTCTAATGTAAAACAAACAAGGCCCCATATGCCCATGGTTTCTAGATGCTGTGCTCCCCTCCCCTCTCTCGCTATTTGTTCTCTACAACAGATCCGTTACTCCCGTCCTTCTACTCTAAAACTGTGTAGGTGTTCCACCCTTACGTTTCTGTTTCCTCTTGTAGTGTCTGTTAATCTGGTCCTTAATGGCACCACCTGTGTGCTTCCCTGGTTTCTGCTGCTTGCCTACACCAGGATTTTTAAGTTGGTCAGATGACACAGGTTCCTAAAAAAGATTTATTTGTCTGTTAAAATAATGTGGCCACACTATGCTTTATGTCTACGTGTGTGTCTGTTTCCACAGTATGCTTGTCTTATTTCTCTGTGTGTATGTGTGTGTGTTTTAAAATCTGTACTAACAGTACTGCTTCTAAGGCTGGTGTTCTCCAAAAACTACAGAGAGCCTTAAGATTGCCTGCATGGCTAGAAAAGTGGTCTCGTTTCTGCTCATTTATCCTTCCCAGATCTGTCTAATGACATTTGATGACTTAAGGTACTGGTAGCTCATTACTTCATTTGTTAAGTTTCCTGCTAAAAATAGACAGGTGTGCCTCTTTCACAGGCTTCGGGTGTACCTTCAAGATCCAAAGTTCCCAGTTCCTTTGTCTTCTAAAACGTTTCTGTTCCAGTCTTAGACACCTGCAGGTTCCTAGAAAAAGTTCTGCTGTATCAAAAATCAGGTCTGAAAAAAACTAACAATCTCCGGAGTCTATTTTAACCCCACCCATTTTCAAGCATATTTTACAGGTCACTCCTGCTGTCTTGGCCAAGACCAACTTACAAAGGGCCCTCCAGATAATGCCAACACCTGTACTAGTTCTTGGGACTTCACCATTGGTACCAGCTCTCCAGACTCAAAAGACAGCAACCAACTAAAATCTGGTTTTAAAGGGTATTTCTGCTCTCCTGTCTCACTGTTCACCCGTGCCTCTCCTGTACAACCAGGGCACTTCTCCATCCCACTCTTTCTGGCCCTTCTCATGGCTAGCCCCACTCACAGGGCCAATAATAACAATATATTTTTTCTTCTAGCCACTGCCTTCTCATCTCCCCCCAAAGAAAAGATGCCTGAGGTAAACCAGATGCCTCTCCAGCCACACCTCTTGCCGAGCGTGAGCCCAGCAACTCAACTCTCCCCTCTCCCACATTGCCCCATGCCCTCAGGAAGTAGCCAGACTTGAGCTGGTGCCCCCTTGTCCAAGGAGTCTGGAATGTTTGGAAAGTTCCGAGCCCCTCCCCTGGGAGTCCAGACTCCATCTCCAAGAAAGCCCGCCAAATGGTGAGCGCTCCCCAGGGACGGTCAAGACCATCCCACAGGACCTCCTGGGAGCGCTGGCATCCATTACACCAAGGCTTCCTCTAATTTGGTTTGATTTGGTCTGATCTGGATTATTGCATTGGCAGAGAGGTTTGTCAGACCAGAAAAAACTTAACAACCATCTTCTGACACACGCTACATTTTGATCTGTTTCCTCTAACAAACATCTGACTGCTATGAAGGCACATTCGTTGTTTTTGTTTTTCACTGCTGACTTTATCATGGGTTCAATGGTTCCTGGCATATGGCAAGTGTTAAGTGAACGAACTTAATATAGTTACAATAAATAGTAGTGGTATCCATCTAGAAGGCAATTTTTGTCACAATTAAAAAATAAATTTCTAGATCTAGAAGCATGTCTTTTAGGTGTCTGTTCCCTGGCCACTCTGCCTTATACTCCATTATACTCCATGTGTTCATTTAAAAGCAAAATAAATTATTGCAAAATGACTTCTGTTACTTTATGGACACCTCCTTCTTGATTACTATGTAAAAGATGGGAGAAGAGTCAGTTTCTTCTGTTTTAGTTACTGTTAAGCTTTCCTGGTCTGACAAACCTCTCCACCAATGCAGTAATCCAAATCAGATCAAATCAAACCAAATAAAAAGAAGCCCAGGTTTAATGGATGCCAGTGCTCCCAGGTGGCCCTCCAGGAAAACAGAGAGAGGGGGGAAGGAGAACCAGGGAGACCATGTGTTCGTTCTCTAGGGGGCAGTTTAAATAGCCTATGGGAGTGGTCTTGACCCTCTCTGGGGAGGGGTCGTCATTTAGTGGATTTAGAGGTGGAGTCTGGACTGTGGCAACTCCCAGGGGCTTGAAATGCAGTTTTCCACCCAACATTCCAAAATGGATGCCAGGAGCTGGGGTGACACTTCCAACCAGTTACTACTATAGCTTCTGACAGGACAGTAGAATAAGCCGAGTACCAGCGATTCTCTGGAAACCTCTGTGTACACAAAGTGACACTCAGATTGGAGAGCAACAGGGAGGAATCATGCAAATACAGAACTTACTGTTCCCTTGCAGAAACCCAACAAAGTTGATCACTTCCATCTTGTTTCAAAATGTTCATCAGTGCTTGTCTTGATGAATTTTCATAGATAGTTCCTAAGAAATTACATACATAGGGCCTCTCATCATGGAGCATCGACCAGCTGGCTTCAACCACAGGAAACTTCCTGTATCTATAAAACCAACCAATAAATTATTGTATGGTAGGAACATCCCACAGCCTGGCTTGTTAGGTTATGTATAGTAAGGACATTTAAAATATGATTTCCAAACACACTGCACACCACAGACATATATAATCATTCTTCATTAAAAAGAAAATATACTGCTAGAGTCATGAGCTCTGAAAACTTAATTCCAAGGATTAATGTGCAAGTATATATTAAAACAAACAACAAATACCTGTATACTATATGATAGAGGCTGACTATGCTGTACATGAGATTATTATGGCATTTTGGGACACATAACTTTTTGTTTGGAAAAGTGTTGTACACGGTGCCATGTTTAATAAAATTCCTGGTGTGGTGGTTTGAATGTAATTGGCTCTAATAAACTCACAGGGAGTGGCATTATTGGGAGATGTGGTCTTGTTGGAGAAGGTGTGGCCTTGTTGGAGTGTGTCTCAGTTCACTTCCTGATGCCTGTAGATCAGGGTGTGGAGCTCTCAGTCCTCTCCAGCATGTCTGCCTGCACACTGCCTTACTTCCTGCCATGATGATAATGGATTAAACATCTGAACTATAGGCCAGCCCCAATTAAATTATTTCCTTTATAAGGGTTGTTAAGATCATGACTTTTCTTCACAGCAATAGAACACTGACTAAGACACCTGGGATCTACACACTTAATGGAAGTTGTGACAACTTCCTCTTTTTAGTTGAGCAACCAAGTTTCCAGTTGGTACTGAAACTTTCCTTGTTGGGAACAGGGCAAATATGGCGATTCCAGGATTACTATGTTCCTATCTTCTATTAGACAAACAGGTGATGTCATACAATGTGGAAAAAGTAAAAATATTTTTATAAGAGAAGATTTTCTGAAGGTCTTAAGGGTGAATATACTCAACAAGTCTTCCAAACCTATTCAGCTGGAATGTGGTACATGTAGGGAATGTGTCAATGGCATTTTTTTCTGGTGACAGCTGTGTAGCTAAATAGAAATAAGCCTGAGGCTACAAATGGTGGTAACCAGTGACATAATGAATGTTTGATTTAAGTCTATCAGTGAGATGATTCATTTACTTACCAAATAATTTAGTACCTACAGTATATAAGCATTATTTAAAAATTTATTATTTTTCATTTATGTGTGTATGTGTATGCCTGTTTTTCTCCATGTGTAGCCATGGACCCGGAGTTCAGGAAAGCGTGTCAGATCCTTGGAACTGTAATCATACACAGCTGTAATCTACACCATGTTAGTGCTGTGTCCCCTATAGCAGCAGTAGGTGTTCTTAATTGCTGGGCTTTTGCTGTAGGTGTTCATGTACATTTTTAGAGCTGGGAAGAAAATTTCTGCCCTCAGAAAGTTTATATACTAGTGGGAACCTAGCTTAAAGTTTGCATACTATTAAAAACCTATCCATAGAAAGCTTAAAAATGTTTTCCAATTTTTAAGCGGGGGTGGGGTGGGGTGGATGATTACGTACTGAGGATCTTAAATTATTCATTGAATAACGTTTGTTTGTATAGTTAAAATTTGCATAAAGTCAGTCAATCACAACCCAAGGGTAAGTGCATTCTTTATATGAAAATACTGCTACAAAAGTATTTGTTTTTTACTAGAAATTATGACTCTACCTTTATTCATTCTCTGTTAAACATCTCTTTAGGACACTAGTAAGCTTAAATATTTATTCTATATTAATTTTTGAAACAAAAAATGTACTCATCAGTTCTCCTCAGAGGAGGGTAAAATATTCTCAAAACAACAACAACAACAACAAAAACCCTGTCACTACTGTCACTGAGGCATGAGGTCACACTCTTATTGACTCTAGGAAAGATTGCTCCTGGCCTTATCACCTGTAAGCTTATCACTTAAAACATCATGTTTCTGATTCAGAACATTAAACCCTGGAGACTAGGGATACACAGTCTTATCTTGTAACTTACGTTGCTACACCTAAAGGCCACTGGAGAACATCTGCACCGTTAATCCAGGGGCTGTCGTATGTTATGAAAAGCAGGTCCACAAAGCCTCCATTTCTTCTGAGGAACTGCATTATCCAGTTATTATCACACTGCTCATTTCCCAGCAAAACAATAGCCAGATGCTGCAGTTTTTGGGTTTGCATTAAATTCTGTGTGTAAAGTAACCACTGGGTGGCGTGGAAGATCTTTGTTTTTTCTCTTCCATTTAAAACAAGTACCACATTGTCCACATCTATGGAGAAGTAGCCTGGAACTACAGCTGGGCCAGTGATGAAGCTGTAGAAAACAACACACCACAAATAAGAGATAAACAAAGCTGAACAAAGAAAAATTTCAATAACTTTACATGAAATCCAGAATGAGATTTAATTTGCATTCTTTAGAAATGAAATTTGTATAATACAGGTTCTTCTGAATAAGACTGGGACAGGGCTCTAGACTAATAGAGAGCTTTGGATGAAAAATTCAACTTGTATATGAGATTGGAATATGTGGGATTCTCATTTCTTCACTGAAGGCAAGGCATTGAAATATAAAGGAAAACACACCACATTTTAGGACACTTAGCACATAACTAAAAGGATCTGTGTGCATATGTGCACACACGCATGCATGCATACATGTGTTCGGAGGACAAAGTGCAGGAGTTGGTTCTTTCCTTCCACCATGTAGGTCTTGGAGCTAAACTCAGGTTGTCTGTCTTGGGGGTAGTCATTTTTACTATCCTTCCAGCCCTTAAAGTATAATTTTACGCAAATATAAAACTACATATTGAAAAAATATTTATATACCTTCTATCAGTAGAAATATAAAAATGTAGGGGCATACACCAAATTCGTAACAGCAATATTCTTTGAGTGAAGAATAAAAGGACTAAGAAACAAACAAAGGTCTTCTTTTATTGGAAACATTTCTTTGAAGATGAAAGTTAAAGAATTTATAACAGCTAAAATACATTAAGTGTGAGTGGTTAGCAAGAGGGAGTGTGTTGTAATTCTTTGTTTGCAATACATTTTTTGGAGTTTTCATAGAATAGACATGCTCCATAACGCACATTATCATATATTGCCTCAACAGTCACTGCCACACAAGTATTTTGAACTTTTAGTCAAAGTGCACGGGAATGATAAGGAGGGAAGCAGAGTGGGTGAGTGTGGACAACTGGTTTGAGAGTACAGAGGAGGACAAAAGGAAATGAGGGCAGGTGGGGAACAAAGGACAGAAAGGCAGTCCCAGAAAGAACAGTCTTAGGAGACAAAGATGGAGTGCACGGATGTCGGGAGTGTATATGTAGGACTAGGAAGGGTCACCACACAGAGCATTCAGGATGGCTAAAGACTCTGACTGAGAATGGGTAAAAGACGTCTGAGATGTCATCAAGGGAGATGACTATGGATGTCCTCATTTTTCCTTCAACTTCTGATCCTCCTTGAGAGTGCTGGGAATAAGCTGTGCTACCACTCCCTGTCCATATGGTGTTAGGAACTAAGCTAGAGTCTGCATTTTAGGTAAGCCTTCTACTAAATGAGCTCAATTTCTAGGTTCTTGCTATTGCATTTAAAACATGAAATTATGAAAATTGCTGAATTTTCCTACTACACATTAACATTATAAAATAAGGCTTATGTATGACTTAATATACAGGATAAATACTATGCTTTATTAGTGAAGGTTATCATTGAAGCGTCTATCATGAAAATCCATTAGCTGAAAAATAATCATAGCTAAAGAGCTCATGTGTAGCATTCTGAAAGGTAATTTACCCCTGTAGGTAACTTAGCATATGTCTAAGCATCAGGACTTAGAACTTTCAACATATTTTTTTATATTGCTTGTCTCAATTGAAAAATGTCTTCAGAGTAAATACTTCAATATAATAAGCCCAGAGAAATCATTTAAATCCTGAATGACTGTGCAAACAATACATTTTTGGAATTTATTTAAGTTAGTACCTACATAACTTGATTGAACTTACAATTTGCAATTTCATGAGTTTATTAATTTTGGATAAATTATATACGACTTTTCATTGCTTAATAAGATATTTCGAAAATCTGTTACAGTATTTAAATACAAAGTTCTCTAAGAGGAAATAGAAGTTTTTTGATGATAACCCAAAATCTTGCATAAAAATTTCAGAAGGGGTAAACTGGGGCTTAGCCTTTCTTGGGAGTTAACAGTGTTTACTTATTCCTTTTTTTAATCATTGTGGTAACACCATGTAACTCTAAGTTTAAGTATGCTACTTATGACTTTGTAGTAATCTTCCACTTAATGTAGTAGAACTACTATTAGCTTAAGTCTACTGACATGTTTACTGTTCAAATACAAATACAGATATCAATTTATGCACATAATAGGCATTCACTTTATTTTTGTACTGGCAATTGAACCCAGAGCTTTGCACATTCCAGAACAGCCTTCCTACCCCCGAGGTCCACATCCAGCCACACATTTACTCTCTAACAGGGGAATCTAAAGACTGTAAAATTTAGGAGTATATATATGACCTACAAAGAGATTAGAGCAACCACTCACTATAAATATCTGCTTTTCTTCAAGTTTAACTCCTTTGAGAAGATTTGTGTAATGAGGGGTTACGGAGGTTGCTTAGTTGGTAAAATGTTTGCCTTGCAAGCATGAGGACAAAAGTTCAATTCCTTGCATCAATGTAAAAAGTTAGATGTAGCATAGAGATAGGTATATCCCTGGGTCTCACTGTCCAATCAGCCTATCCTAATCATTGAACTAGGAGAAACCGTTTTTCAAACAAACACAAGTAGCAAAGCCCACCCATCCCCTGCAACCTCAGTGGTTCCCTGAGGTAGACTGCGACTACTCAGAGTGGACCAAGAGGTGAGTGACCAGCTCCCCAACTGGCTCCTCCCCTACCTGCCTCAGATTCACTAGCCCACCAGCAGGTGCCACCTGCAGGCGGGCTGCTCCAACCTCCCCCCATCAGTCAAACCCTGTAATCTACAAGTTCCAATCCACTCCCAAACCCACCCATCCCGGGAGACCTCAATGGTTCCCTGAGACACAGACACTGATTGCAAGGATTAGACAAAGAGGCAAAGGCACTGGAGGAAGAGGGTAGGCACCAATGCAAGAATTCATTCAACAACATAAAAAGCAACATGGCAGCACCAGAACCCAGGGGTCATACAACAGGAAGACCTGAACATCCTAACCCAGAAAAAGCAGAAGAAAATGTCCTTAAATATAACTTTAAGAAAATGATAGAGACCCTTAAAAAGGAAATGAAAAATTCCCTTAAAAAATGGAGAAAAAGAAAAACAAAAATTGGAAGAAATCAATAAATAACTTAAAGAAACCCAAGAAAAAACAAACAGGTGAAGCAAACAGTTCAAGACTTGAAAACTGGAATAGAGGTAATAAAGAAAATACAAACCAAGAGAATTCTAGAAATGAAAAATCTAGGTAAACAAACAGGAACTATAGATGTAAGCATAATCAACAAAATTCAAAGGATAGAAGAGAGAATCTCAAGTGTTGAAGATACTATAGAGGAAATAGATTCATCAGTCAAAGAAAATTTTAAATCCAATAAATTCCTAATACAAATCATCTAAAAAATCTGGGACCCCATGAAAAGGAGAACAACTCCAGCTCAAAGGCACAGAAAATATATTCAACAAAATCATAGAAGAAAACTTTCCCAAACTAAAATAAGTCTATAAAGGTACAATAAGCTTACAGAACAACAAATAGACTAGACTAAAAAAGTCTCCTTACCACATAATAATAAAAACACTAAACATACAGAATAAAGAAAGAAGACTAAGAGCTGAAAGGGAAAAAGGCCAAGTAACATATAAAGGCAGACCTATCAGAATTACACCTGACTTCTCAATGGAAACTCTGAAAGCAAAAAAGTCCTGGACAGATGTGCTGCAGACACTAACAAACGATGGCTGCAAACCCAAACTACTATACCCAGCGAAGTTTTCAATCACCATAGATGGAGAAAACAAGTTATTCCATGACAAAACCAGATTTAAACAATACCTGGGTTTGTGGAAACCCAGCCTTACAGAAAGCACTAGAAGGAAAACACCAATCCAAGGAAGTTAGCTGCATCCAAAAAAACACAGATAACCTCATACCAGCAAACTCCAAAGAAGGAAAACACACAAACACTACCAATGAAAAATAACAGAAATTAACAATCACTGGTCATTAATATCTGTTAGTATTAATGGACTCAATTTGTTTATAAAAAGACACAGGTTAACAGATTGGATATGAAAACAGAATCCATCCTTCTGTTGTACTCAAGAAACACACCTCAGGGGGAGGACTGAAGTGGAGAGGGAAGAGGCAGAGAGGGGAGCAGAGAAAAATGCAGAGCTCAATAAAAATCAATTAAAAAAAGAAACACACCTCAACTTTAAAAACGGACATTATCTCAGAGTAAAGGGTTGGGAAAAGATTTACCAATCAAGTAGACCTATAAAACAAGTGGGTGTAGCTATCCTAATATCTAACAAAATAAACTTCAAACTAAAATTAATCAGAAGAGATGGAGAAGGACACTTCATACTCATCACGGGAAAAATCCATCAAGATGAAGTCTCAATCCTGAACATCTATGCCCCAAATACAAGAGCATCCACATATGTAAAAGAAATACTACTAAAACTTAAATCCCACATTAAACCCCACACAGTAATAATGGGAGACTTCAACACCCCACTCTCACCAATGGGCAGGTCAACCAAACAGAAACTTAACAAAGAACAGATGGATTTAACAGACATCTATAGAACATCCATCCAAACACAAAAGAATATACTTTCTTCTCAGTACCTCATGGAACCTTCTCTAAAATTGTCCATGTACTCGGTAACAAAGAAAATCTCAACAGATACAAAAAAATTAGAATAACCCCCTGTATCTTATTGGATCACCATGGCTTAAAGTTAGAATTTAACAACACTAATTGCAGAAATGTTACAAACTCATGGAAACTGAAGAGTGCTCAATTGAACTACCCCTGGGTCAAGGAAGAAATAGAAAGAAATCAAAGACTTCCTAGAATTTAACAAAAATAAATGCACAATATACCCAAACAACGGGACACTATGAAAGCAGTGCTAAGAGGAAAGTTCATAACACTAAGTGCCTTGATGTGGGATTCCCCTCTGTAGGCACTGGATATGCTTTATTACCATTAGTTAATAAAGAAGCTGCTTTGGCCTATGGCAGGGTAGAATAAAGCCAGACAGGAAATCTGAACAGAGATACAGAGAAAAAGTAGGCAGAGTCAAGGAAGACTCCATGTAGCTGCTGGAGGAGAAGAATGCAGGAACCTTACCAGTAGGCCACAGCCTCATGGTGATATACAGATTAATAGAAATGGGTTAATTTAAGATATAAGAACAGCATTGAATGGGTCACAGTGTGTTTAAAAAATTTATGTAGGCTTGGAAAAGAGAGGAGAAAAGAGTATAGACAGTTATATAAAGACATAGTTTAAAAAAAATAGAAGAAAATCTTTAAAAAGACAGTAAAAGTAATATAAAAAAGCCATGCAAAGATGGAAAACATACAGAGATCCTGGATTATATGCATTATTGTGATTTCTTTGAATTTTTTGAGTATGAATGAGCTAAGTATAGAGAGATATTTCATTGTACTGGCTGCTAAGCTAAACCAGATATATATTTTAAAGGTATCTTGACTTCAAAATTTCAGTTTAAGAATATGTTACTTTAGAAAAGAGGTTCTACTTTTGTTTCCACAGAGGATGGGAATCTTTGAATTCTATCAAGGCAAATATGGTTTGATGGAACAAGACCACAAAAAGGTCTCCATGAGCCCTAAAAATGGCTCAACAAACAAGAGAGATCAGTTTGAAGAAAACAACTGCCAAAATGATTGTTTACAAATATTTGTTTTCATTTAAAGGGGGATATGATACAGAAATGAATACTTTACATTGGTATGGATTTTGGTTTATTGATACAAAACTTAAGGTCTATTTTATTATGTGTATATTGCTACTCTTGTTTAAGGCATTATATTTATACAGCTCATTTTAAAATGTAATGTATAATTAACAATTTCAGATTAATAGTCATTTATAGTTGTCAATGTAGTTGTGTTAGGTATTCTAGATATACAGAGATACATTTCAGTTAGATAATCTTCAACACTTCAGAGACCTACAAAACATGGGATTTAAAAGGTTTTAAGAATTTAGACTTTTCTCAACCATGAGACATGTCTGCTTCTGGCAGCACCAATTACTTTAGAGATTGATGGACATTGAAGAAGCTCATTATGGTATCTGCCTTCAATTTGACAAGGCTGGCCATTTGGGCAAGAAACTGCTCCTGCCTGGACTGCTTGATGGTATGCTGTATGAACTGGACATGCAGAACCGACAGAAAAAAGACTGCTGAAATTTCCAAAAGATGGGTTGGTACTTCAGGGTTCCTGCTTCATGAAAGAGCCTGCCAGACATTCTGAAGGACACAGAAGAAAGTGACTGACAAACTTCCATTATAGGCGAAACAGCCTTTGAAATTTCCTGCTTCATGGAAAAGTCTTCTGGATACTGTGGGCCCATAGGTTGAAGATGGATGCTCCAACATTACAGAAGAACTTTGGGTGATTATCCCAGCAGTGAGATGTCACTCTCAATTCTAGAGTTTTGGAAGTTACTTATAATGCACTTCCTGTTTACTTAGGTAATATTACATCCTTCTGGGGTCTTTGATGGATTTGAAGACAGATAATTATAGTTTCTCTTAGTTATGATAAAAGATAAATTAAATATGAAACTTTAGACACACCAAGAAATTTTGTAACTTTAATTCTTGCTTGATACTTGTTTTGCTACTTGTAATTTTACTATGTTACAGTTCAAACTTTCCTTTATATTTAGACAGAAAAGAGGAGATGATGTGGTATTATCCTCTATATGCATTGACTATGTTTTATTACCATTGGTTAATAAAGAAACTGCTTTGGCCTATGGCACAGCAGAATGAAGCCAGGCAGGAAATCTGAACAGAGATATATAGAGAGAGTAGGCACACTCAAGGAAACTCCATGTAGCTGCCAAAGGAGAAGGACTCCAGAACCTTACTGGTAGGACACAGCCTCGTGGTAATATACAGATTAATAGAAATGGGTTAATTTAAAATTTAAAATATGCCTAAGCTATTAGCCAAACAGTGTTGTAATTAATAATTTCTATGTGATTATTCAGGTCTGGGTGTCCAGGAAACGAACGAGCAGTTTTCATTTACAATGCCTACAGAAAGACAGTGGAGATATCTCACACTAGAGACTTAACAGTATACTTGAAAGCTCTAGAACAAAAAGAAGCAGACTCACCCAGGAGTAGACGACAGAAAATCATCAAATTGAGGGCTGAAATCAATAAAATAGAAACAAAGAAAACAATAAAAAGAATTGATGAAACAAAGACATGGTTCTTTGAGAAAATCAACAAGAAAGGCAAACACTTTATCCAAACTAGCCAAAAAGCAAAGAAAGAATATCCAAATTATTAAAATCACAGATGAAAAGGGGGACATAACAGATACTGAGGAAATACAAAAAGAAACATAAGGTCATACTTTGAAAACCTGAACTCCACAAAATTGGAAAATCTAAAAGAAATGGTCAATTTTTGGACCACATACCAAATCAAATCAAGACCAGATGAACAATTTAAATAGACCTATAAGCTCTAAGGAGATAGAAGCAGTCATTAAAGTCTTCCAAATCCCAGCACTTGGAGGTAGAGGCAGATGGATCTCTGTGAGTTCAAGGCCAGCCTGGTCTACAAGAGCTAGTTCCAGGACAGGTTCCAAAGCTACAAAAAAACCCTGCCTCGAAAAACCAAAAACCAAACCAGAAAAAACCAAAAAACCCCCAAAACAAAACAACAACAACAAAAAAACCAAACCAAATAAACAAATAAAACTAAAAGAAAGCACAGGGCTTGGTGGTTTTAGTGCAGAACTTTGAAGAGTTACTACCTATACTCCTCAAATTGTTCCACACAATAAAAACAGAAGGAACACTACCAAACTCTTTTTTATGAGCCTACAGCTACCCTGATTCTCAAACCACACAAAGACTCAACTAAGAAAGAGAATTACAGACCAGTCTCCCTCATGAATATTGATACAAAAATACTCAAAAAAATCCTGGCAAACTGAATCCAAGAACACATCACAAAAATCATCAACCTTTATCAGATTTGCTTCATTCCTCAGATGCAGGATTGGTTCAACATAGGAAAATCTATCAATGAAATCCACCATATAAATAAACAGAAAAAAAACCATATGATCATCTCATTAGATGTTGAAAACTTTAAACTTTACACCCCTTCATGAAAAAGGTCTTGGAGAGATCAGGGATAGAAGGAACATATCTAAACATAATAAAAGCAATATACAGTAAGCCGACAGCCAACATCAAATTAAATGGAGAGAACTCAAAGTGATTCCACTAAAATCAGACAAGACTGTCTACTCTCTCCATATCTATTCAATATAGTTCTTGAAGTTCTGGCTAGAACAGTAAGACAACAAAAGATCAGGGGAATAAGAATTGGAAAAGAGGAAGTCAAGCTTTCATTATTTGTAGATGATATGATAGTAGATGTAGATGATATATATCTATATCTATCTCTCTCTCTCTCTCTCTCTCTATATATATATATATATATATATATATCTCCACAAAATTTTGACTAAGGAACTCCTACAGTTGGTAAGCACCTTCAGTAAAGTGGCAGGATACAAGATCAACTCAGAAAAACAGTAGTCTTCTTGTATACAAATGACAAGGGGCTGAGAAAGAAATCAAAGAAACATCACCATTCACAACAGCCACAAATAACAAAAAATATCTTGGAGTAACACTAATTAAAGAAGTGAAAGACCTGTACAACATGAACTTTAAGTCTTTGAAGAAAGAAATTGAGGAAGATACCAGAAAATGGAAAGATTTTCCATGCTCTTGGATAGGTAGGATGAAAATAATAAAAATGGCAATACGACCAAAAGCAATCTACAGATTCAATGCAGTACCCATCAAAATCTCAGCACAATTCTTCAGACTTCAAAAGAACAATACTCAACTTCACACAGAAAACCAAAAAAACCCCCAAATAGCCAAAACAATCCTGTACAATAAAGGAACTTCCAGAGGCATCACAATCCCTGACTTCAAATTCTAATATAGAGTTATAGTAATAAAAACAGCTTGGTATTGGAAAAAAAAAGACAAGACAGGTGAACCAATGGCATCAAATTGAAGACTCTGATATTAATCCACATACCCATGAATATCTCATTTTTGACAAAGAAACTAAAATTATACAATGGATAAAAGAAAGCATCTTCAACAAATGGTGCTGTCAAAACTGTATGTCAACATGTAGAAGAATGAAAATAGATTCATATCTATTGCCATGCACAAAACTCAAGTCCAAATGGATGAAACATAAATCCAGCCACACTGAACCTCATGGAAGAGAAAATGGGAAGTAGTCTTGAACACATTGGCACAGGAGACCATTTCCTAAATAGAACACCAGCAGTACAGACATTGGGAACAACAATTAATAAATGGGACCTCCTGAAACTGAGAAGCTTCTGTAAGGCAAAGCTTCTGTAACACAAAATGGCAGCCTACAGAATGGGAAAAGATCTTTACCAGTTCCACACGGGATAGAGGACTGAACTACAAAATATATGAAGAACTTAAGAAACTAGATATTAAAATACTAAATTATCCAATTAAAAAATGGGGCACATATTTAAACAGAGAATTTTCAACAGAAGAATCTCTAATGGCAGAAAGAAACTTAACGAAATGCTCACCATCCTTAGCCATCAGGGAAATGCATATCAAAATGACTCCGAGATACCATCTTACACCAGTCAGAAGGGCTAAGATCAAAAACATTAATGTTAGCTTATGCTGGAGAGGATACGGAGTAAGGGGAACACTCCTTCATTGCTGGTGGTAGTACAAACTTGTACAGCCTCTCTGGAAATTAGTATGGCGGTTTCTCAGAAAATTAGGAAACAATCTACCTCAAGACCCAGCAATATCACTCTTGGGTATATAATAGGATGCTCAATCATACTTTAAGGACATTTGCTCAACTATGTTCATAGTAGCATTATTCATAATAGCAAGAACCTGGAAACACCCTAGATGTACCTCAACCAAAGAATGGATAAAGAAAATGTACATTTACACAATGGAGTACTACTCAACGGTAAAAAACAATGACATCTTGAAATTTGCATACAAATGGATGGATCAGAAAAAAGCATCCCGAGTGAAGTAACCCAGACCCAGAAGATGAGCACGGTGTGTACTCACTCATAACCGGGTATTAGACATAAAGCAAAGGATAACAAGCCTATGTCCATGAGTCCAGAGAAGCTAGGTAACAAGAAGAACCCTAGCAGAAACATACATGGATCCCCCTGGGGAGAGAAAATAGACAAGATTTCCTGAGAAAACTGGGAGTGTGGGGTGGGGGAGAAAGGAGGCTAGAAGGGAGGGGAAGGGGAGAAGAGAAGGGGGAGGAGAACATAAGGGAATGGGATGGTCAAAATGGGGGAAGGACAGAGAGGGAGAGCAAGAAAAGAGGTATCTTGATAGAAGGAGCCATTACGGGGTTAGCAAGAAACTTGGCTCTAGAGAAATTCCCAGGAATCCAAGGATGACCCCAGGTAAGACCCTAAGCAATAGTGAAGAGGGTGCCCAAATGGCCTTGCCCTGTAATCAGACTGATGACTACTTTAATTGTCATCATGGAATCTTCATCCAGCAACTGATGGAAGCAGTCACAGAGATTCACAGGGGAACTTTGGACTGAGCTCCCAAAGTCCAGTCGAAGAAAGGGAGTAGCGATAATATGAGCAAAAGGGTCAAGACCATGATGGGGATACCCATTGAAACAGCTTACCTGAGCTAGTGAGAGCTCACAGACTCTGGCCTGACAGTGGGGGAACCAGCATAGGACCAAACTAGGCCGTCTGAATGTGGGTGACAGTTGTATGGCTGGGGTAGACTGGTAGTGAGACCAGGATTTATCCCTAGGGATTGAACTAGCTTTCTGGAGCCCATTCTCCTTGGAGTGATACCTTGCTCAGCCTAGATAGAGTAGGGAGGGCCTTGGTCCTGCCTCAAAGCCCTGTGCTAGATTTTGCAGACTCCCTATGGGGAAAGGCAGAGGGAGTGGGAGGCGAGGAGAGAGTGGGAACAGGAATTATTATTCAAAATTTCAATTAAATAATAATAAGAAAGAAAAAAACCACAACTACTAGCAGTTGCTACTTGCAGGGGAGGGAAACGGGGGAGAGGGAGGGAGGGAGGGAGGGAGGGAGGGAGGGAGGGAGGAAGAGAGAAAGAGAGAGAGAGCGACTGAAAGAGCCATTTTTCTTCAGGGATTTGGGCCCTGAGAAGCTACCCATGCTCCAGGACATGATCTCACATATGGGCAACAATAAGTGGACTTGGTGGGTATTAGAGAGAGTGAGCAAGAGAATGAGAGAGACAGAGACAGACAGAGACACACAAAGACAGACATTGAGAGTGTACATGTGCAGGCATGTGAACGTGAAGTCAGGAGGGAAACTGATGGAGTTGTATGGAGAAGGAACTGGAGGGTAGGAAATGCAGGTTAAACTGGACCCAAACACATTGTATTCATGTACTAACATTAAATAAAATATTTAATTGAAAACAAACAGCGTCTATAGCTCCTAACAAAGAATGCCCAAGGTTGTGGAAAAATAATGGCTTTGTAATAAAAACCAGACTCTCTTACTGACATCTGCCCAATATACAATTGTCACAGGAAGTAAACATGTAAAAACAAATCATGTTTATTTCAGTAAAAATAAAAATGAAAATAGTACTTTCATGACAAAATTACGATTTTTGTAATTAAAGTCATGTTAATTCTGTTCAACATTAAAAAAAATTATATAGTGATAGGTAAATTAAAACTTCTAATGAACTACTTTTACAGAATCTAAAAATCAAACCAGAAACAGTTTTGAATTTTGTAAAAACTGGGAATCTGTATCATTAAATAAATCATAGTAGATACGACATAAAATGCTTTAACAAATCAAAGTTGGATTCTATCTGAATATTACAAGGCTAACATAGTTACTAATGAAAATAATGAAAGCAATACTTGTTTACATATTAGTCCTCCAAGGCACAGAACATTAAGTATTCATTTATCATGAAGCTTTCTAAATCATCAGCTTAAAACAAAACAGAAATAAGACTCCCCAAAACTTATTTTTTCTCAGTATTGGGGACAGAACCCAGGGCCTTGCACACGGCAGGCAAGTTCTCTACCACTGTACCACGAGGCACATTTCCTCCCTCCAAAATTATTTTGTAATGTCAAATTTAATATAAAAATGTTTAATGAAGCTTGAACTAAGAACATATATTCACAAGATTTATTTCTTTATTTTTCCCCAAGTTGAAATGCAAATGACATATAAATGTGTATTTTCTTCCAGTAGTTACATAAAACATCACACAGCAACCCAGGGTTATGTTGTCTGATTGGTACCTGTAATGTGTTCTTCCTACAACTGACTGTCCTTCCCTCCATTGAGCAGTCACATCAGCGGGATCAAGAGTGCCTTCAAAAATATGTTCCCAGAGATACAGACCTGGTAACGAAAGAAGAAAATGAGAAACATCTGCTGCCTTATCCATTTGCGTATGTTTGAGAAACATGTTTTCTTCCTTTCTATTTTGACTATGAGACTAGAAGGTGCCTGCCATGATCTGCTGGCAGGCAGTCCTACCAAGCAAAACCTCAGTCATCAATACGGCAACTAACTGTATGAGACTTCAGTGGCTGTAGGCATTAAAAGTGGGGTGTAGTAAAGACAACAGAATCTTTTACTTTATACTGAGGAAGCTCTAATGCTACTGAACCCTTACTGCCTACATATTCTGAAGAAAAGTTTGTATTATAAACTAAATTACCATCATTAGAATTAAGTTACCATCGTAACTGAGGGACTAAACATTTTGTGCGGAAGCCAGAGGAGCTCATCAGTATGAATCAAAACATTCAGCATGTCGAGGGGATATTACCTCCCCATTTGAACAGACATCCTTGAATGCATGATCCCCTCTGCAGACAAATGAGACTTCATCTTTTCTCCTGAGGACAACCATGATGCTTCATCTGAACGAAAGCGTTAGGGGTGGACAAGATCAGCAGTAGGCATGAGGTTATAGTAATGTGGAGTCATCCAGCACCTGAGAACATGGTGCCAGTTATACTGAAAGATGCATTTTGTTCCACTTCCATTAAGTCACCCTAACAACCAGATTTAAAATTTGGGCAATCAGATAAAGCTTCCAAATGTGTAAGGCTGAATAATTCCCTGCTTCCCTACGTCCATATCTGAATCTCTAGAGCCTGTGAACACTATCTTACACAGCAAGTGTCTCAATGTCACTAAGGTGCCCAGATGGCGAGCCTTCCAGAGACATCTGAGATGCCTCCCTCGAGAAAGGCAGGAAATAAAGTTGTAGTTAGGAATTATGAAATAGGGTAGTTTTTGTAATATCTGTGATAGCAGTCATAGAAAACTATGTATTATATGGGCAGAACATGATATTGGGAAGTGAGGTGATTCTGTAGCAAATAGTTAAAATAGGAAAATGGGGGTGGCTGGAAGAATTTGGAAGAGTATGACTTTTAACAAAGATTAGACGAGAATGCCTCAGAGTGCAGAGAAATGCAGATGTTCACTGCTCATTCAGTGAGGAAGACTCAGGTGAGGGTTAGGACCACAGAAGAGAAAGCCTACGCTGTCTCTAGTACACGCACACGCAAATGGTCACACGCTGAGGACACAGGAGAGAAAGCCTACACTGTCTCTAGTACACGCAGACTGTCATATGCTGAGGACACAGGAGAGAAAGCCTACATTGTCTCTAGTACACGCAGACTGTCATACGCTGAGGACACAGGAGAGAATGCCTACACTGTCTCTAGTACACCTGACTGTCACAGGCTGAACACTGGTAGAATGTGCATGGTAAGGGTAGGCAGGGCATGGAAGGAAATGAAGACTGTGTTATTAGAAATGAGGACAGAGAACTGCTGTAGAAGAGCCAAGAACTTAGCTGAGCTGTGCCCCATTGGTATAGATGTGTAAAGCAGAATTTACAATTGGTGACCTTAGGTATTTCTCTGAAGAGATTTGTAACCAAAGTATTGAATGTCTGTTTTGTTTTCTTTTATGATTATAGTAAAATATAAGAGGAAAGAAAGACCGAGGGACGAAAACTGTTAAGTAATAAGAAAGCAGCATTTGATAGTGGGAAAGTTTTGAACTATTCAATTTTTTTTTTTTGCTTTTTTGTTTTGTTTTGTTTTTTGAGACAGGGTTTCTCTGTGTAGTTCTGGATGTCCTGAAATTTGCTTTATAGACCAGGTGTGTCTTGAACTTACAGAGATTTGCCTGCCTCTGCCTCTGGAGGGCTGGGATTAAAGGTGTGTGCCAACAAAATTAAACCAAAAGAAAATCAAAATATTCATGTGTATAAGAGGCTGTGGGAAGAGATTATGCATGTGATTTGTGGATCTTGTTAGCCACCTCGGCAGATGCCAGAAATAGAGAAGGGACTGTCCAGGAAAGATATATGGGGGAGCTCCATTCCTAATACAGTGAACTCTTGTGACGCACAAAAGATCTTTAAAGTGTTAAAGAACGATACGTTATCAGGAATCCTGCCAACCCAGATCAATTGTTGAAATGAATGAACTCCATTTGCCTCAAAAACTCTACCAGCAGGAAAGGCTGATAAATCTACTGAGCGGTAAACACACGATATTCCTCATGCAAATGGAAGAATGCCTCTAAAGGTGGAGTTGAAGAAAGACAAGGCAAAGCTGTATCAGCGATTACTCTAGGTAGAAAAATCTCATGGAATTTGCCTCAATTTCCAAATTGGATCAAGGACCCCTGTTATGCCCATTTCTCCCCTTTAGCAGGAATTCTGTAACAGTCTGCTGTAACCGTAGGGGCATGTGCCAATGAAAGGAGTGTCTAGTAGTTCAAGGGCAACTATGATGCTCACTGGCCCAAGAAGTCTAAAATCATGAAAACCCACTGACATGTACAATTCAAAGTAGAATAAGAATACGGAGTTTTATAGGGAGAAATCAATACTTAATTTAAAATTCAATGACAACAGAAAAACCACCAGAAAAACCCCTCAAAACTGTTAAAATTGGGTCACTTCAAATCCAGGTAAAGCTATGTGAAGCTCAGAGCTCAGTAGTAATCTTCAAGATATATTTTTGTAACTAATCATAAATAAATTTATGAAATGCCTCCAGCCAGGCACTATGCTATTTACCCTTTTGTCATCCTGTACTTGCTATTAATTGTATCGCTCACTATACGTAAGTCCAACTCATGTTGAAAAGCCATAAAAGCAGGAGTAAGGGGGATTATGTAAAATGAGGAAACATCAGTCAAATGGTATAAGGTCTCATAAACACAGGATGAATTCTGGAGAGCTAATGTACAGGATCATGATTATGCTTATTAATACTATATTGTATACTTTACATTTGTGAGGAACTAAATTTGAAATGTTCTCACCAAAAATAAGTATGTTATATGATGGATAGCCTGCTGACAATTTCACAAAGCAAATGTTTATCAACCTACCAGTGTTGTACACTGTAAATATATATATATTTATGCACACACAATCTCAATCACCAACGGCCTCATGCTCTGAGCATGATGTACATCCTGCAACACTAGATTCCTGATAAAGCAGCTCCCGTGAACAAAGTTTTTGTTTATTTATTTTCGCTGCTGGGACTGAGCTGAGGGCACTGCACGTGTCACAGTTTAATCAGCTATATACTGAATCCCCTCACTGGACACCCAGTCTACTTTGTCATCTACCAACGAAAGCCAATAACCAATAGGAGAGTATTTGTATTCTTGTTACCTAAGGGGAAAGGCAAATGAAATTCCGAGGAAAGGTAAAATGTCGTCATTAAACGATGAAATCCATTCTCTAGCAAATGTGGCGCCGGCAAGGTCCACACTGTACACGGCCTTCCCAGACTTCCCCTGTCTGCGGTAACTTACCAATGGCAGCTTTGCCCCAGATCTGTACTCTGTGCTCTACTTTTTCTTTGGTGGATTTATTTAATATCTGCAGGCCACTTTTAATTCTTTGTTGCTGCTCGCTTTTTTCATCTCCTTCCCACGGATTCCATTCTTCACTCTCTAGGACAGACTGCTCTGTTTTAAAGAAAGTGACTGCGTTTACCACTGAGGAATAACTGCTTATACAAAGTCAAGTCATTTGAATGAGATACCAGAGTGAACTAGTTTCACCTTCAAATTTCAGAGACTATCAAATTCGAGGTATACAACTGAAAAAAAGAAACCAGTATCTTTTAATTGAACCATCTCTGTTAAAGATTTAAAAATTTTTAACAAGTATGTCTTCCCCGCAAGCCTTTAGAAATACCTGCAGAAAACATATCGAGTCACACGTTTTAGTTCTGGAATTGTTTACGGGTTTTATGTAAGTAAACTATTAGTAAATCTTAACTTTAGCGCGCTGTCTCCACCAATGTCATAACACACTGTGCAAGAATTCTGAGCGGGGGTGGGAGGGGGGTTAAAAAGGTCCGCAATTCCAAAACAAGTCAAAATACCAGCTGGGACTCGAGCTGGGACTATAAAGTACGGCCTTCTGCAGTCACATGACCAGAAAGGAGCGTGCTTTATGACCACGGGAAGAGCGGCAGGAGACTCAGCGGTGACTTGCCGCTCGCCCGCAGCGTTACCGCAACTCTGGCCCTTGAGGCCAGCGGGGACTGCTCGGTGCTTTAAAGGCGTGCGGGCCACCAGCCTCGGGGCAGCTGGGGCACGGAGCTGGCCCAGCGTGGGAAGACCCCCAATCCGAGCCCGGGCTGGCTCCGGGCTGAGGACGAACGACGCCCGAGGGCCCGGGGATCCCAGCGCGAGCCGCAGGCCCCCAGCCCGCCCTGCCTCCGCCCTACCTCGGCCGCGCCTCTCCTTCGCCTGCGCCCCCGCTTTCCTGGAGCCCCGGGGGGTCCCGACCGGCGCCCGGCGACGGCGCCCGAAGAAGACGTGGTAGGCGGCGTAGATGGAGAAGAGGCAGTACAGGGCGACGAGCAGCGAGCACAGGCGCGTCCGCGTCAGCCGCATCCCACTGCTGCTTCCGGTCCCGGCGTCCGCGCCGCGCTCCCGGGCCTTAGGAAAAGCCGGGCTCAGGCTCGCGGCCCGCGGTGTGGGCGGGCGCAGGCCCAGGCGTCCCGCTCAGTCCCCGCCCTCGACTCCCTCGGCTCCGCCCTTCCTCAAAAGAGCCCGCCCGCTGGCCCCGCCTCCTCCTGGGGCAGCCCCTGCAGGCCCCGCCTCCTTCTGGGGCAGTCTTTGCAGGCCCCGCCTCCCCTTGGGGACAACCTCTTCAAGCCCCGCCTCCCCTT
>JABTXL010004271.1:482432-507713 GCA_025134845.1 Neodon shergylaensis
CAACCTCTTCAAGCCCCGCCTCCCCTTGGGGCAGCCTCTTCGGGCCCGCCTCCTCTTGGGGCAGCCTCTTTAGGCCCGCTTCTTTCTGGGGCTGCCTCTTCAGGCTCCTCCTTCTCCTGGGGCAATATCTGCAGGCCCCGCCTCCACCCCACAGCCTCACTCAGGCCCCGCCTCCACTCCCTCAGCTCACCCAGGCCCCGCCTCCTCCCCCACAGCCTCACTCAGGCCCCGCCTCCTCTCCCACAGCCTCACTCAGGCCCCGCCTCCTCCCCCCACAGCTCACTCAGGCCCCGCCTCCTCTCCCACAGCCTCACTCAGGCCCCGCCTCCTCTCCCACAGCTCACTCAGGCCCCGCCTCCTCTCTGGTTCTCTTGCAGCTCAGCTCAGACCCTCAGAGGACTGGCCCCATGTCCTCCCAGGACGCCATCCTTGTCCACACACAAAGCTCACATTTCTTCTGCTTTGTGACTGTAAGTTATACATATATTCTTAAAAATCCAAGAGAACCCACTCTTGTGCTCTGGCTGAAAACACGCCTCTTAGTTCCTCAGAGCTCTAGTCATTCTCGAGAGGTGTCTTAACAGGAGAGATTTCCCTCACAGCCCAGCCGAGCCTCTGTTTCAAACTTTAGTAAAACATTCCTGGAAGGACTTGCCTGTAAGAGCCTATTGGGTGCCCTCTTCTGGTGTACAGGCAGATAGAGCACTAATATACATAAAAGAAAAACAAGAACCTATACGTCACTAAGGGTAGTTGTGAAATTTGGATATATCCATGCATACCTGTGTGTACCTCGATCTTTCTATCTTTCAGCCCATTACTTCCTAACTTACAGGGACACCACGCATCATTCTTAGGTTTCAGAAGGCGAAAGCACTCCGGCCTTCTGTGCTTTTTAAAACCTTCTTAGGTAGCACAGAAACCGGGAGTTCTCTTCAGATTGGAGGAGCGCTGATCCTATCGCACTTGGATGAGCTGGAGCTGGTCAGTGAGAAAGTCTCTGACCTGCCTTGTCAGACAGTACCTCACACAACTTCCACTTCAGAGGGACTTCAGCCCCACACGCAGGAGGATGGAGTATTGTGAGCGTGCAGGAAAGAAAAAAAATCTAGACAGGCCTTGCTGGGTTCTCCACTCAGCATTAGATCAGACCCTTTTTGTCCAATCGTTGTTGTCGTGATCGTCCATCCTTCAATCATACCTTCCAAGAAGGTAAGCAAAAATCACCCGTATGCTTGGAGGATGGTGCACCTCTCCTCCATAGGGATGGAAGGTCTTGTTCTCAACTTTCTTCAAGACTTCACCCTACCTGCGTATTCAACTGGATGTCTCCCTTGGAATCCTTCAAAGACAAAGCGGTCAAGGTAAGCATTGTGTTATCCCAAGTACTGAGAGGCCATTTAGCAAACTAACTGTACTTGTGGGTGGGAACATGGAAACCCCTTTGTAGCTGGGCTTGTGGCTAGGTCTGGAGTAGGGACTGTCTTAGGAATCGAACCTTCAACCTGTGAGTTCTAGTGTGAACTCATCAGAACTTAGAGGACACCTAGCTTGTGTTCACTGCAAAATGACTTGCGTGATGGTGGGGACAGACCCCACACCTTCTGATATGCCACAACTAATGTGTACTGAGTGTAGAGTTTGAACTGATTCCCTTTACATATTTTATACAACAGGTGTATAAAATTTATATGTTAAGTTCCTTAGACTCATACACAGTGAGAGGTATAAGAGGTAGTTTTCTCTTCTATCTATAATGTTGCCGGAGACCAGCTTCAACAAAAATACCAATTACCAGGGTAGGGACATGGGGATTACAAAAATAGTAAAGAAGGCAAAGATGCGAGTGAAGATAACAAACAGAAACCATAAGACAGTACCGGGAGGGAGTCAGTGAATGCTGAAATCGCCTTGTTTAATTTTCATTTGCTTAATATACCCCAACCCCAAAAGGTAGGAGTATGATAAAAAAAACTGCATTAATATGACACAAGGAAATGAACAGACCAATTGAAGGTTGTGGGCTATATTCTTAGTTAAACAATCTGTTGCTAGAACAAAACAAGTCATGCTTATACCCTAGACCAAAACATTCTGTTGGCAAACCCCTCTCTGGGTGGAATCCATTGTTATCTCCCTAAGGGAGTAGGGACTTAGTTGGATCCTTAGACTATTGTTTTGGATAGAAACATATGTACTTCTCTATTCCTGAAATAAAAGGTCTGGATACTAGCTACACCTGTTGACGATAAGCTTGAATGAGCAGAACTCTCTGGTCTAAATCTAGATGAAACCTTTGTTTGAGGTAGAAATGGACAATAATCTTGAAGGAACTGGAAGTAATTACAACTCTCTGACTTGGAGGGGTGGAATGGCAACAACCTTAAGCAAACTGAAACTCTCTGACCTTCGAAGTAGAAATAGGCTCACATTTTTGGGCCTCCACAAAATGCTGACAAATATAAGTGAAGAAGTTCTATAGAAAAACTTCTTGGCTTTGGAAAATCGTGGACAAAAAAATGTAATGCTTTCCTGAACCAATAATGACAATAGACACTTCTGATTAATCCTGCACTTTCACAGGCTGTGAGACGGATCAGCTAGTAAGAACAGACCCCTCACTGGAAGGAGGGGTCCTCTGAGCTCCGCTTGGATGCACGCACATGTGTACAAGCAAAAACTAAAAATGTTAAATAATACCTACTCACTAGCCTGAGGTTTCTTTTTAATTTCCAGTATACTCCACTGTCTGTTTTATGTCAAGGTTCCTCTCAGTGGTCTGGAGAACACCCCAGATTTAAAAAATGTTCCTAGACCACGTGAGACAACATGGACCATGTTGTCTAGCTTCCTGAAAATTTGATGGTACTTTTCAGTACTACTAACTGAACTTAGAACTTCCTGTGGTGATAATTCCTTACTAATGTTGTATTTATTTATTATAATATGTTTTTGACTACGGTGCAAACCAAGACTGTGCTTTCATTTCTTGGCTGCCCAGGCCTGAATAATGACACAGAAACTATATTTATTACAACACTGTTTGGCCAATAGCTCAGATGTATTCCTACATCTTAAATTAACCCATTTCTATTAATCTATGTATCACCATGAGTCTGTGGCTTACCAGTAAGGTTCTGGCATCTATCTCCTTCAGTAGCTACATGGCATCTCTTTGACTTTGCCTATTGTCTCTCCTATCTTTCTTCAGGTTTCCCACCTGTCTTTACTCTGCTAAGCCATTAGCCAAAATAGCTTTATTCATCAGTCAGTAAAAGCAACACATAAAAGAAAGACATCCCACATATCTCCCCTTTTTTGTCTAATTAAAAAGGAAGGTTTTAACTTTAACATAGTAAAATTACTATGTCAAGCAAGAATTATAGTTACAGTATCTAGTTCATTTACATTTCACAAATTAAGGAAAATACTCTATCATCTATCCTATCTTTGTGAGTCTAAAGTTTTATATCTAATTTATCTTTTATCATAACTAAGGAAAACTATAATTATAATTATTTACTCTTCAACTCTAAAGATTACAGAAGGATGTAGTATTATGTAAGTAAACAGGAAGTGCATTGTAAGCAACTCCCAAAGTTCTAGAATTGACAGAGACCGATCGCTACCTGGACAGTCACCCAAAGTTCTTTTGTACCACTGGGGCAAACATCTTCAGCCTATGTTGGACTCTAGCGTCCAAACACCGAGGAGGACTTGCCCCCAGAGACCACCTCACACACCACAGCCAATGAAGCATGAGGATTTTTATTAATTCATGTCAGGGTCCCTTGGCATTCATGAAGCTGAGAGACCTCGAATAGCTGGTACAGGCTACTTTTAAAGGAGAAGGCCACAGAATCAAGTGGGGTTGTTCATTGACTATTATGATTGGCTTATTCAAAAGGGCTATTACCAATAATTGGCTGGAGAGCTGTTGCCAGATCAGATGAGGTAAGAGGTCATTTTGACCCTGTTTCCCAGGGGACTGAATCAAAACATACGTATATGGGTAATTGTTCAGGAACTGAGTACGTGCATGTGTAGCTGTTAGGTCCTTGGTTCCCGGGGGAGGAGGGGAAGCACTATGGCATAGAGGCTGAGAGGGTTCAGAATTGTCAAAAATGGCTTCAGAATTGTCTTAAAGGCCCATAACATCTGACAGACTTTTCAGTGAAACAGGAAACTTGAAGATCTGTTCTGCCTTGCACTGGCGAAGTTTGTAATTGCTTTCTTCTGTGTCCTGCAGGATGTCTGACAGTTTCTTGTGTGAAGCAGGAACATTGAAGGATCATTCCATGTTTTGGAAAGATCAGCAGGCACTTTTCAGTGGGTCCTGCATGTTTAGTTCATATATGCATGTTCAGCATACCACCAAGCAGTCCAGACAAGGGCAGTTTCTTGCCCAAATTGCCACCTCCCCCACCTCTACTTTCATATAGCTCAGGTTTGCTAAATGGTGGAGGACAACTTCCTGTCTCTGATAGACCCTACAGACCCCCCCTCAGGACCTGCAGTTGGCCGGCTCTCATGAGAACATCCCGTTTGCTTAGGGAAACAAGATGCCTATAGTCAGCACATGTGTCAAACTTAAAATATCAGCAGTTTACAAAAGAAACAACTCCCCCTATAAAGGACCCCAGCTTAACTGCTGTAACATCATTTCACAAGGCTCTTGACAAACAAATGTAAGTGCAGAGTGAGGTCAGGGCCTCTGGCTGCAAAGCAGGATATTTATGACATAGATGTCTGTCGCCATACATCTGTGCTGGAAAAGGGGGAACCAAAAGGAGACAGGATGTCTGTTGCCATAAATCCGTGTTGGGAAAGGGGGGACCAAAAGGAGACAGAATGTCTGTTGCCATAAATCTGTGCTGGGAAAGGAAAAACCACTTATGACCCCTGCCTTATTCCAACCAGACCAATAACCATGCATCTGCTTCTGTAATCTGCTTTGGCCATCCTCTTTCCTATAAAAGGACCTTCCCCCAGTCTGCGGGCGCGCAAGTCCTCCGAAAGACTTTGCGCCCACAGGTACCTGTGTTCACCCATTAAACCTCTTGCTATTTGCATCCGTGTGGTCTCGGCCTGTTCCTTGGCTTTGGGGGAGTCTCCTCTCGAGGGAAGTCCTCTTCGGAGGTCTTTCAGTCTCCACTTCCCAAGTTCTAGATTGCAGCCGTATGCCACTATACCTGGGTTCCTCTGGCTTCTTAGATTAGGCTTTCAAAATTTAAATTCATTTTGGGAACTTTATTATATGTTCTTATCTCTCCTTCCAACAATATTTGGGTTTATCTAACTCTGGCAACTATTAGATTGTGCATTGGTTTTCATTTATTTTGGTCACTTTGTTCAGTTGTTTACTGTTTTCTCCTAACTTCAGTTGGATAGTTGGTGGCCTTTTTCATCAGTCCATCATCAGGAAAAGCTAGACACCCACTGTTTCCTCAGTGGCACTGGCTGCACTCCGAACATGATGTTTTGCTCCTATTTGCTTTCTTTTTTGGTCTAGAAGAGAAAATAGAAAGATTGCATATACTATTTTAATTACCGCATGGTCAAGGTTTTGTGGTCAGGCTTTTTAATTTTGTCAATGCGATGGTTAAAATGATGTTTTATTTTTCATCTCCCTGTTTAATAGTGAAGAATGAATAACCTTTAAATCTCGGCTATACTCATTTCATTTAGTTTTTGATGTAAGTTTAGAATTTGTGGCATTTCATGTAAAACCCTCTGGAGTTGCAATGGAAATTTGTTACATTTAAAGAAAAATTTGTATGCAGATTGACTTGATTGCTATTTGATTTTGGAGATAAGGTTTCTCTGTGTAGTCCTGGCTGTCCTGGAACTTACTCTCTAGACAAGGCTGGCCTTGAAATCACGGAGATCCACCTGACTCTGTCTTTCAAGTGCTGGGATTAAAGGTGTGAGCCACCACCCCCAGCTGCTGAATGACTTTTTATAAAACATTGAATACTTTGTTTATGGACCTTTATTAGTTAGGGTTTCTGTTGCCGTGATGAAACACCATGATTAAAAAGCAAGTTGTTTATTTTTCTTACAGGTCCGTATAACAGTCCACCATCAAAAGCAGTGATGGCAGGCACTCAGGGAAGGCAGGAACCTGGAGGCAGGAGCTGATGCAGAAGCCATGGAGGGGTGCTGCTTACTGACTTGCACTTGTTGCTTGCTCAGCTTGCTTTATTATAGAACCCAGGATCACCAACCCAGGGGTGGCACCTCACACCATGCTCTGGGCCTTCCCCATCAATCACTAATTAAGAAAATGTCAAAACAGTCTCTGATCACCTGAACCTTAGTCCCAACTGCCTTTGGAGGGGTGAGTGTCTGAGTTCATGACTGGAGGGCCTGGTTCTCTAACCCCTAGCCCCTGGAGGCACATCCTGTGCCCCACCCCCATCTAGGTAGGCCCCAGGGACCTGCGAGTAGCCTCCCCACACCTGCAGCCATCCCCCACCACATCTCCGACCACTGGAGCCTTGGTCCTGACTGCTCCTGGAGAGGTGAGTGTCTGGGTTCCCAGATGAACAGCCTTGCTCTCCAGGCCCTTGCCCTTGGAGGAACATCCTATGCCCCACCCACAACCACCAAACCCCAGAGACACGGGAGCAGGCTCCTCATACCTGCAACCATGCCTGACTGCACCTACAACTATTGGAGCTTTGGCCCTGACTGTACCTGGAGAAAATCCCCCAGAGCCACATCAGTGACTACCAAAAGGCATGGCCCTGCCTACACAAGGAGGAGAAGTGACCACCCAAGCCATAGGATCCACCTGCACCAGTTGGAGAACGAGATACCCTCCTGAAGCACAGGCCCCACCTGCACACCTTGGAGGAAGAGATGGGTAGACACCAATGCAAGAATACATTCAACAAGCTAAAGAACAATGATGGCAACACCTGAACTTCGTGGTCCTACAAAAGGGAGACCTGAACATCTTAACCCAGAAGAAGCAGAAGAAAATGTCCTTAAATATAACTTTCTGAAAATGATAGATACCCTTGAAGAGGAAATAAAAAAAATTCCCTTAAAGAAATGGAGGAAAAGACAAACAATCAATATCTTAAAGAAAGCCAAGAAAAGAAATAAAAAACAAACAGGTGAAGCAAACAGTTCAAGACTTGAAAACTGGAATAGAGTCAATAAAGAAAACACATACCAAGGGAATTCTGGAAATGGAAAACCTGGGTAAACAAACAGGAACTACTGATGTAAGTATGTTGTAGGAGGCTGCTTGTTTGTTCCCAGCTACTCAGCCCTGAAATAATCACACAGAAACTGTATTAATTAAATCACTTTGCTTGGCCTATTAGTTCTAGTTTCTTATTGGCTAACTCTTACATCTTAATTAATCCATTTCTATTAATCTGTGTATCACCACATGTCTGTGGCTTACTGGGTAAAGTTCCATCCCCAGCATCTGTCTCTGGTGAGGCTACATGGTTTTTCGTGACTCTGCTTTCTTTTACCCAGAATTCAGTTTCGTTTTCCCCACCTAGCTAAGTTCTACCTTACCATATTCATTTTCTTTATTCATTAATGAATAAAAGCAACACATAGACAGAAGGACCGGTCACACCATTTCCCCTTTACTGTTTAAATAAAAAGGAAGGTTTTAACTTTAACATAGTAAAATTGCATACAACAAAACAGTTATCAAGCAAGAATTAGTTACGATATTTATATCTACTTTATCTTTTATTATAAATAAGGAAAACTAAAATTATCACTATCTACTCTTCAACTCCATCAAAGACTCCAGAAGGATATAATATTACCTGAGTAAACAGGAAGTGCATTGTAACCAACTTCCAAAACTTGAGAATTGATAGAGACATCTCACTGCCTGGATAGTTACCCAGAGTTCTTCTGTAATGTTGTGGGCACCCATCTTCAGCCTACAGGCCCATGGTATCCAGCAGACTTTTCCACGAAGCAGGAAATTTGAAGATTTGTTCTGCCCTGTAGTGGCAAATTCCATCAGTTGCTTTCTTCTGTGTCCTGCAGAATGTCTGACAGACTCTTTCATGTAGCAGGAACTCCAAAGGACCATCTCAACTTTAGGCAAATTCAGTAGTCATTTCTCTGTGGGTCCTACGTGTCCAGTCAAACAGTCCAGGCAAGAGCAGTGTCTTGCCCAAACAAACTCCATAAGGAGCCTCTTCGATGCCCATCATCTTCTTGAAGTAGATTGGTGCTACCAAGAGCAGATGTGTCTCATTGTCATGAAAAGTTGTAAGTCCTTAAAACATTTTAAATGTCATATTCTGAAGGTCTCTGAAAGATTCAAGGAATACCTATCTCACTTAAATGTATCTCTATATATCTAGAAAACCTAACTAACATGACTACAAGCTTGACTATTATAGATGATTATCAATTAACATATATTTTTTAATTATACATTACATTTTTAAATGAACCGTACAATCATAATACCTTAATCAAGAGAAGAAATATACATAAATAAACCAAGATCCATAACAAAGCAAATTATTCATATCTATATCATATCCCACTTTAAATGTAAACAAACACTTATAAACAATATTTGGGAATTTGGACATAGTTCTCTCCAAACTGCTTCTTGCTTTTTGTTGGGTGAAGTCATTTTTGGGGGTGTTTACAGTGACCTTTCAGTTGGTCTTGGTCCATCAAGCTACATTAGTCTGGAATTAATCCACAGGTTTTTGTCTTCTGTGGAAACAAAAGCAGGACTTCTTTTCATAAGCAACATATCCTTAGAGCCAAATTTTGAAGACACGATACCTTTAAAGTATATATGTTGGTTACTTAGCTTTTTTGCAGTCAGAACAATTAAAAGAAAGCACAATAATATGCATACTCTAGACTCTCTGTGTATTTTCCATCTTTATGTGGCTTATTTTTCTTTATTTCTTTAATCTACGACTGTACTCTGTCTCTTTAAAGACTTTATTTTTTAATAAACCATTTACTTCCTTTTATAACACTCTATACTCTTTTTATTCTCTCACCCAAGCCTACATACATTTTTTTAAAACACACGTGTCTCATTTAGAGGTCTTTTATGTCTGAATCTGTCCTTATTGCATATCTGTAATTCTTTTCTGACCAGGGTTGCTTCTTGAAATAGTAAGCACTTCTTAAAAAACTAAGCAGCAGTCTGACAAGTATTAAGGTGGCTTTGCATTTTGGCTCTGCCCAGTTGAGTATGGTGGAAGCATGTTCATTGCCTCTATAAGCCGTGCACACTGTCCCAGTTCCAAGTATGCGGTGGGTCTATGTCAAGCCATTAAGCACTTGTAACACTTGGCTCATGAACCTCATTTAAATGCTCAGCCTCCTGAAAGAGCCAGAATTAGTTCTGGCAGCACAAACCAGGAAGCCTGTTTCAAAACCACTCAGTTTTTCATCTGCTACCACTGAATCAGGAAGATCTGTCTTAAAGGAGCTGCAGCATGCTGACAGCCACAGCATGGCCACCAAGAAGCTGTGCTTCACTCTGTTCTTTTGTGTCTAGAATTCCTTTCCGAGCTTTCTCATGCTTGATGTGGGTTTAGCTAGTACATGTTAGAATGCCAATTTGTTGTAGAGGGCCACTTGTTTGTTCCTGGTTGCTCAGCCCCAAAATAACCACACAGAAACTATATTAATTAAATCACTGCTTGGCCTATTAGCTCTAGTTCCATATTGGCTAACTCTTGCATATTAATTTAACTCATTTCTATTAATCTGTGTATCATCATGTGGCTGTGGCTTACCAGAAAAGTTCTGTCCCCAACATCTGTCTCTGGCAGGGTTACATGGCTTCTCCTGGCTCTCTACCTTTCCCCACCCCCAACATTCAGTTTATTTTTTTCCACCTAGCTAAGTTGCTACCTTGCTATAGGCCAAAGCAGTTTCTTTATTCATTAACCAATACAAGCAACACATAGACAGAAGGACCTCTCATACCATAAGCATAACTAACAAACTACAAGAGATGGAAGAGAGAATCTCAGGAGTTAAAGATACGGTAGAGGAAATAGATTCATTGGTCAAAGAAAATGTTAAATCCAACAAATCCTTAACATAAAACATCCAGGAAACCTGGGTCAACATGAAAAGACCAAACCTAAGAATAATAGGGATAGAAGAAAGAGAACTCCATCTCAAAGCCACAGAAAATAAATTCAACAAAATCATTGAAAAAAACTCTCCCAACCTAAAGAAGGATATGCCTATATATATGGAGGTACAAGAAGCTTACAGAACAACAAATAGACTGGACCAGAAAAGAAAGTCCCCTCACCATAAAATAATCAACACATTAACATACAGAATAAAGAAAGAATATTAAGAGCTGCAAAGGAAAAAGTTCAAGTAACATATAAAGTAGACCTATGAGAATTACACCTGACCAATGGAAACCATGAAAGCCAGAAGGTTCTGGATAGATGTGCTGCAGACACTAAGAGACCATGGATGCAAGCCCAGACTTCTATACCTGGCAAAGCTTTCAATCACCATGGATGAAGAAAATAATATATTCCATGACAAAACCAGATTTAAACAACACCTATCCACAAATCTAGCCTTACAGAAAGTACTAGAAGGAAAATTCCAACACAAGGAAGCTAGTGCACTCCTTCAAACACAGATAACTTCATACTAGCAGACCCCAAAGAAGGAAACACACAAACACTACCAATGGAAATAACAGGAATTAACAACCACCGTTCATTAATATCTCTTAATATCAATGAACTCAATTCATCTATAACAATACACAAGCTAACAGAACTGATATGAAAACAGTATCCATCCTTTTGCTGCATACAAGAAACATACTTCAACCTTAAAGATAGACATTACCTCAGAGTAAAGCGTTGGGAAAGATTTTCCAATCAAATGGACCTAAAAAACAAGTGGGTGTAGCTATTTTACTATCTAAAATAAACTTCAAACTAAAAATCAATCAAAAGAGATAGAGAAGGACACTTCATACTCATCACAGGAAAAATCCATTAAGATGAAGTCACAATCCTGAACATTTATACCTTCAATACAAGAGCACCCACATATGTAAAAGAAACACTACTAAAGCTTAAATCTCACATTAAACCCCATACATTAAGAGTGGGAGACTTCAATACCCCACTCTCACCAATGGGCAGGTCAACCAGTCAGAAACTTAACAGAGAAATAAGAGAACAGATGGACTTAACAGACATCTATAGAACATTTCACCCAAACACAAAGAAATATACTTTCTTCTCAGTAACTCATGGAACCTTCTCTAAAATTGACCATATGCTTGGTAACAAAGCCAACCTCAACAGATTTAAAAAATTGGAATAACTCCTTGTATCTTTTCGGATCACCATGGCTTAAAGTTAGAATTCAACAACATTAATTGCAGAAAGCCTACAGACTCATGGATATTGAATAGTACTTAATCGAATCACCCCTGGGTCAAGGAAGAAATAAGAAAGACTTCCTAGAATTCAACAAAAATGAAGGCACAAAATACTCAAACCTATGGGAAACTATGAAAACAGTGCTAAGAGGAAAGTTCATAGCACTAAGTGCCTACATCAAGAAAGTGGAGAAAGTTCACACTAGTAACTTAACAGCACACCTGAAAGCTCTAGAACAAAAAGAAGCAGACTCACCCAGGACGAGTGAGGGCTGAATAATCAAATTTGAATCATCAAACCGAGGTCTGAAATCAATAAAATAGAAACAAAGAAAACAATACAAAGAAATGATGAATCAAAGAGCTGATTCTTTGAGAAAATCAACAAGATAGAGAGACCCTTATCTAAACTAATCAAAAGGCAGAAAGAGAACATCCAAATTAACAAAATCAGAAATGAAAAGAAAGGCATAACAACAGACACTGATGAAATCCAGAGAACCATTAGGTCATACTTTGAAAACCTTCACTCCACAAAATTGGAAAATTGGAAAATAAATGGACAATTTTCTGGGTAGGCACCACATACCAAAATTAAATCAACACCAGATGAACAATTTAAATAGACCTATAACCCCTAAGGAAATAGAAGTAGTCATCAAAAATCTCCCAACCAAACAAAGCCCAGGGCCCAATGGTTTCAGTGCAGAATTCTACCAGAACTCTACCAGAAAAGCTAATACTTATACTCCTCAAATTGTTCCACAATAGAGAAACAGAAGGAACATACCAAACTCTTTTTGTGAGCCTATAGTTTCTCTGACACCAAAACCACACAAAGACTTGACCAAAAAACAGAATCACAGACCAATCTCCCTTATAAACATAAAAGCAAGAATACTCAATAAAATACTGGCAAACAGAATCCAAGAACACATAAAAAAAAATCATCCACCATGATCAAGTTAGTTTTACTCCTTAGATGCAGGGATGGTTCAACATACGAAAACCTATCAATGTAATTCACCATATAAATAAACTGAAAGAAATAAAGCCATATTATCATCTCATTTGATGCTGAAAAGCCTTTGACAAAATTCAACTGTTTTTCAAACTATATGAAGAACTCAAGAAATTATACATTAAAATTCCAGATAATCCAATTAAAAAATGGGGTACAGAACTAGTCAGAGAATTCTCAACAGAGGAATCTCAAATGACTAAATGATACTTAAGAAAATGTTCAACATTCTTAGCCATCAGGGAAATGAAATCAAAATGACTCTGAGATACCATCTTACACCAGTCAGAATGCCTAAGATCAAAAACACCAATGAGAACTTATGCTGGAGAAGATGTGGAGTAAGGGGAACACTTCTTCATTACTTGTGGGAATGCAAACTTGTACAATCACTCTGGAAATCAGTATGGCAGTTTCTCAGAAAACTGGAAATCAACCTACCTCAGAATCCAGCAATACCACTCTTGGGTATATATATAATAGGACGCTCAACCATACTTTAAGGACATTTGCTCAACTATGTTCATAGCAGCATTATTTGTAATAGCCCCAATCCAGAAACAACCTAGATGCCTGTCAATCAAAGAATGGATAAAGAAAATGGACATTTACACAATGGAGTATTACTCAGCAGTAAAAAACAATAGCATCTTGAAATTTGCATGCAAATGGATGGAACTAGAAAAAAAAACATCCTGAGTAAGGTAACCCAGACCCAGAAAGATGAGCACGGTACTCACTCATAAGTGAATATTAGGCATAAAGTAAAGGATAACAAGCCTATAGTCTGCGAGTCCAGAGAAGCTAGGTAACAAGGAAACCCCTAAGAGAACTGTACATGGATCCCTTGGGAAGGGGAAATAGACAATAACTCCTGAGAAAATTGGGAGTGTGGGGGTGGGGGGAAAAGGGAGGGCAGAAGGGGAGGAGAAGAGAGGAAGGGGAGAGGGGTGGTGAACTTGAGGGAATGGGATGGTTGAGATGGGGCAGGACAGAGGAGAGCAAGGAAAGAGATATCTGGATTGAGGGAGCCATTATGGGGCTAACAAGAAACCTGGCACTAGAGAAATTCCCAGGAATCCACAAGGATGACCTCAGCTAAAACCCTAAGCAATTGTGGAGATGGTGCCTTAAATGGCCTTCCCCTGTAATCAGATTGATGACTATCTTAATTGTCATCATAGAACCTTCATCAAGCAACTGATGGAAGTAGATGCAGAGATCCACAGTGGAATATGAGACTGAGCTCCCAAAGTCCAGTCGATGAGAGGGAGAAGTGATAATATGAGCAAAGGCGACAGGACCATGATGGGGAAATCCACTGAAACAGCTTACCTGAGCTAATGGAAGCTCATCAACTTTGGCCTGACAACGGGGGAACCAGAATAGGACCAAACTAGGCCCTCTGAATGTAGGTGATAGTTGTATGGCTGGAACAGACTGTGGCGCCACTAACAGTGGGATCAGAATTTATCCCTACTGCTTGTTCTGACTTTTTGGAGCCCATTCTCTTTGGATGGATACCTTGCTCAGCTTAGATATAGTGGGGAGGGCCTTGGTCCTGCCTCAAAGTGATAATGCTAGATTTTGTTGACTCCCCATGGGAAGCCTTACCCTCTCTGAGGGTGGATGGGAGGTGGGGTATGTGGTGGTGGGGGAATGTGGAGGGAGTGGGAGGAGGAGAGGGAGTGGGACCTGAGATTGGTATGTAAAATGGGAAAAGAAAATTGAAAAAAATAAAGGATCAAAAGAAAATGTCAAAACAAACAAACAGACAAAAAACCCAAAATACCAAAAAAATTATAAAGGGCTAGGTGGTAGCGCACACCTTTAATCCCTGCACCTGGGAGACAGAGGCGGGCAGATCTCTGAGAGTTCAAGGCCAGCCTGGCCTACAGAGAAAGTTCCAGGACAGCCAGGGCTATTACACAGAGAAACCCTGTTTTGAAAATAACAATAACAAAAACAACAACAAAAGAAAAAGAAAAAAATGTCTTTGTTTGGGTTATTCTTCACCCCAGCCCCTGGCATCCATATACCCGAAGAGTCTGGAATATTTGAGTGGAAGTTACATCCCAAGCCTCCTCCCCTCGGAGTTGCCTCAGTTCAGTCTCCACCCCTGAGAAAGTCTGCCAAAGGATAAGTCCTCCCCACAGATGCTCAAGGCCACCCCCATAAAGTATTTAAACTGCACCCCAGAGAACAAACACATATTTTTTCTGTCTTCCTTCCCTGTCTTCATCCTGAGGTCCCGAGGGGGCAGTTTCTCCCACTGGCCTGGGAGCACGTGTTAGGAAAACATCCTTCTCCCCCACAACTGCTCTCCACCAGGCTAAGATTGGCTTCATCAGGGTAAGTCATTGCCTTAGAGGTCCAGGACCTCATGCAGTTTTTGGGCTGTCCTGTGAAAGAAGCAGCCATGCCAGAGTCGTGACCTGTTACTGGGACAATGTCCTGCCTTGTCCTGTGGACAAGGATCTACCTTGTCTGTGGGATCCCCTTTTAAGGAGATGTCTTCTTTGAGGGAATTTCTCACACCCCTCCATTTTTTGACCCAAAGTCTACCACAGTGGATGCAGATGCATTGCACTAGGTTTTGCGTCTGGTGTAGACTTGCGAAATGGAGTCCTACAATTCGAGGTCTGATTCCCAATTGGCCTTGGGCAGTCTTTTACAAAATCTTTTTAAATTGGGACTATTTGACACCATTCGTCTCTTAATGCCTAAAAATTTTTTGCCAGCATGGGAACAAATAATCAAACCCCTAAATGTCCTGGTTTCTGGATACTGTGATCCCCCTCCCAGTTTCTCTCACTGTTTACTGTTTGTCTGCATTCCTGGCTTGTGATCTGGTCACTCTGGGATTTTCCCTACAATGGATCTATTTCCCCTGTCCTCCCACTCTGAGCTGCATAGTGTTCCGTCCTTATGTTTCTGTTCTCCCTTATAGCATGTGCTGATCTGACCCTCAATGGGACCACTGTGTGCTTGCCTGGATTCTACAGCCTACAGCAGGATTTTTAAGGTGGTCAGCTGAAACAGTTTCCTGGAAAAAGTTTTGTTCATCTGTCTCTTAATATATATGTGTAAATAATGTGGCCACAGTATGCTTATTTTATGTCTGTGTGTATATGTGTTTGTTTTAAAATCTGTAAAATTTGTAACTCCAGATTACAACAGTTCTGGAAAAATACAAACATGTGGATAGCCACTGTTTTTGATTGAGGTCAAAACCGAAACCTCAGTGCTATCTTTGGTAAGAGTACCCACATGTGCTGGACCTACTAAGGAGACACTCTGCCTTCAATATACTTAGGCTTACTAAAATATTCCTTCTAATATTCTTGCCTCTACTAACATTGGTAAGCTGTAACTGATTGGGTAAATTATATGTCTAATTTAGATATATCTGATTGGTAATGGTACCCTAATTCTCAAGTGCCTTACAGATCTGAGAGTATGGCATTTAACAAAAGAGCTTCTTATGACAGAGACATGCCAGCTCCAGCAGCATTCTATAGCTATAGCTCCTCTGAGAAGATGCATGGTTGCAGAAGACCTTCAGCCTGGAGGCTTGCCTTTGGATATGGCAAAACCACCCACACAGCAAAAAACTGTCTTCTACCTCATCAGCTTTCTGGATACTACATTGGGGGAATCAATCATTTCATCCTGCCAAGATAGGTAAACCGAACCCTACCCTCACAGTAAAATCCATGAGGCCTCCTGGGCTCAGCAGCTAAAGGCAAGTACTGCTTCTAAGACAGGTGTTCACCAAAGACTATGGAGCGACTTGGGATTGCCTGTGTAACTGGAAAAAACTGCCAGGTGCTTTAGCCCAATAGCAAGGGAGCAAATACTTTTCACCTGGAAAAGAACTAAGACACAGCATGAGCAGCTGGCTTGGGCAAAATAAACTGCTGTTCTTAATCTGTTTTTCTCACTGCAATACCCAGCCTTTTGATATATAATGCTGATTCCCTGCAGTGAGCTAATTATTTTTAATCCTGGCAGATAAAATTGAATGTGTTTATCAAGTGCAATGCTTTGGGGACATATACATTGTGAACTGACCACACCTAGCTAATTAACATTACCTCAGAGTTAATGCATTTTATGAGCACACATAGCATCCACTCAGGCAGTCTTCAAATTTATTATTACAATAATCACCATGTTGTACAATAGATCTATTGAATTTATTGATCCTAGCTAACTGTAATTTTGTAACTTGGTTAGCATCTATTCTCATACCCTCACATCCAAATGTCAGCCCTAGTAAATAATACTGCATGTTAGTTCTTACTTTTATTTCACGTGTTATGTGCATTTGTGTGCAGATGTCCATGAGGACATGTATCAGGACATACGGAGCAATACTTACAGATGGTTGAAAGCCTAACATGGCTGCTGGGTAGCAAATTTAGCTTACATGCAAGAGTAATAAACACTCTTAATCACTGAGGCAGCTCTACGGCCCCTAATGTGGGCTAAAGTCGATGAGAAGAATTAGTAAATGCTGACTTATTTATCATGGTAGAACTGAATCTGAGTAAGTTATTTGATGTGTTTGCATGCTGGTGAGAGGTCACAAGGCAGCCTGTGAGACTCATTTCTCTCCTACCATGTGTTTCTCCTTTACTAAAATAGCAGGAAGCTCCTTCCAGTTCTTGATGAAGATAAAGGGAGCACCCATGGCTTTGAGCAGCTGCAGAGGGGCGCTGTGGTGACTGGATGTGTTTCCACAGTGGCCAGCTGTCATGACATCTTCTACCACAGGGATGGAACCAAAGGAGCAGGCCTCATATATCCTATAACATTCTGTGTTCACTCCTACAGGACACAATGTGAGGTCACTCTGAAGCAAAGCGTGCTGGTAATTCTTAACACTTTCATTTGTCTCCTGAGGCTGCCACCTAGAAAATTAAACAAGGAAATCCTTGTAGGGTTTTACCTTCCTATGGCACCTGTTTTGAAGGAAATATTTTAATGTCAATTATCAAAATTGTGAACAAAATATAGAGATGAGAAATATAAGAGACACTGAAAAGGTTGGACCAAATTGTTCTGGGTGGAAGCTTCACCCCAGACCCTGGCATCCATATATCCAAAGAGTCTGAAATGTTTGGGTGGAAGTTCCAACCCAAACCTCCTCCCCTGAGAGTTGCCTCAGTCCAGACTCCACTCCTGAGATAGCCTGCCAAACAATGACCCCTCCCCACAGATGCTCAAGACCACTCCCACAGAGTATTTAAACTGCACCCCAGAAAACAAGAACGTGCTTTTTTGGGGGTCTTTCTTCCTCTGCTCCTCTCTGGGAGGCTGGAAGGCCATCCAGGAGCATTGGTATCCATTAGACCTGGGCTTTTCCTAATTCAGTTTGATTTGGTCAGATTCGGATTATTGTGTTGGCTGTGAGACTTATTGGGGTGTAGAAACTTGTCAGTCTTACAGCTTGGTCTTGTGGAGGCATTTTCTAAATTAAGGTTTTTTCCTTTTAAAAGATTCTAACTTATGTCAAGTTCATATAAACCTAGCCAGGACAACCAGGGAACCCCAGGGATCCCCTGCCTCTGTCTTTCCAGCACTGGGACTTCTGTATCCTGGGAACTAAATTGGGATCCTGCAAAACTTTACTGACTGAATTATTTCTCTGGCCTGGATCTTCTGACATCTTTTTTTAAAGCTGTTAATTTTCATACATATTTGATCTTTTGGTTTCATTTCTGATTGTTTTTGTCATATGGATTTTTTTGAATTAATTATTTTTTTAGTCATTTCTGAGAAACTGGCCATTTCAGGAGCACAGTAACTTTTGTAAATGTTGTTAATAGTAGGAAAGCTTTTTAGTCGATATCTCTCCAATACCAAGTTCAAATTTAAATCATACATTAAATTATCTTTACCCATTCTCTTGGTAAAATAACTGGCATTTTGACCCAGGAGCAACAAAATTATTGGTTTGGCACTGTGCATTCTATTTTTTAGTACCCATGGTATTAGAGTATATTAGTCTTCATTAGCACTTTTTCCACCCTCCCAGAAGAATCTCATGTATCTGCCCTGGTATTCGACCTCATCTCTGGCCATATAAATTGCTTTGGCTAATAATTTTTAAACACACCATCATATGGCACTTTGGAGCAGAGTTGTAGGAAAGCTCTGCCATTCGTGATTGCTGTGCTCAGGGAGTCTACAGATGTGGTCCAACACAGAACTGTAAACTTCCTCTGACAACTATATTGTAGAGCAGCCAAGTGTTTTGACTTCGCACATGACAGTGGTTGTGCTCAAGAAGCATTGCATGTGTCTGTCCAGGGCTAACTGTGTGGTTATCAGAAACAGGGACTCTTGTGTTGGAGAGCTAGGCTCAAATGGCATGGTCAGAAAAAAAGAAACAAGCCTTGATCTTTGTAAGCCTCTAAAGCAGTGTTTCTGAACCTGTGGGTTACAATCTTTGGGCATCAAACAACCCTTCCACAGAGGTCACCTAAGACCATTGGAAATATCAGATAGTTACATTATGATTCGTAACAGTAACAAAATTACAGTTATAAAGTAGCAACAAAATAAGTTTATAATTAGGGGTCACCACAATGTGAGGAACTGTGTTAAGGGTTGCAGTGTTAGGGAGGTTGAGAACCACTGCTCTAAAAGTTTTGCATTGTCTGTAACCCAGCCTTGCCTAGCTTCTTCTAACTGATACAGTGATATTTGGAGAACCCACTGACAAGAGACTGCGAGTCTTTTTACATCCAGAATATTAGTATAGCAAAATATACACACAATTTGGAGACACATGGGATTTAGGAGTCAAACAAGAGTTTATCTGTGAATGTGTTTCAAGGATGTTCAATGATTGCCCCAGAGCAAACCATTTAGTTTCCAAAAATGGAATTCAGAGGTATCATCAAGAGAAGGCATTAATAAGGCTCTTAAGGTCAACATCCAGTAATTGAATTATGTCTTTATTTAGAAGACAAATGGAATGTGGAGAGTGTTCTAAGCATCCGTGCAGGCAACAAATAATTATTTACCACCGCACATCTTCATCTCTTGTTTCAGCAATGCAGCACTAGGTGTGGGCAAACAGAGCTCTTCCTCAAATGAACCATCTTTGTGTCAAAATGACAATGTGTGTTCCCACCTATGTAGTGGTAGCAGTAGACAATCAAGGCAGCAACCTCTGATAGATCACTCTTGCTTGTTGCCTGAAGTCAACTATGAGCAGTTTTGATTATTTAGTGACCGAGGTCATCTCATAAACAGACACTATGTATGTGTAAGATAGGTAACAGTTGATCTTGTGGAATAGTGTTCAAAGTATATGTTACAATCTTACAGTTTAGATTTAAAAATCATAAATCTTAAGGGTTTTAGGGAAAATAACTAAAATAATCTTTGTAATCGATTTTGTGCTCTTTTCTTTGACACAGTAGCTTCTTAACATAGCAAAAATATTACTGGAAGTGAACTGTCCAAAAATTCTTTACAAACTTTGCAATCAAACAATGATGCATAGGTAGGTTACTCTAAAGGGCGGATGGGAAACTGCACTTAACTATAGTGGGCAGAAGAGGGCACTGTAGGCAGACTTTTAGATATATCAACACTACTGATGTAGTAGAGATTTCTGATGTGCTCTAACATAAATGTTAGCATTCTTTTAAAAGTTTAGTACAAAAGTTGGGTGTTATATGTATCTGTGAGTTGATGTTTGTTTTGGGTTCAAAAAATAATTTTTCAAAGAGAATTCTGGGTTTGTTATTAAAGATATCTGTTCATAAATTTGACCAATCTTTTAGGAGCAAGCTCAGTTTCCAGTTCACTTCAACTGAGGGTCAAAATGGACTCAAAATGACAAGAAAAAGGAAGATTTACCTGTGCACTAGGGTTTGTCCCCTCCTTGTTATTTCTGCTAAGGGGTCTCCCACCCAATGAAGCTTGCAATCCACCTCCTCCTTCACCTTGGTTGGCTGTGGTAATGTCTTCCATGCGCTGTCCCTGGTTAACACCCAGGAAAATCCCATTGCTCCCAGTTCTCTGTGATGGCTACACTGATGCTGCCCTGCCACAGTGCTACGGATGCTGCTAACATGCTGAAGGTCACTTGCCATGCCAATTCTGCTGATAGGATATGTATGGACCGTACAATATATTGTCACCACCGCTGTTTAGGAATAGCTCAAGCCAATTCACTTTTCAACACAAACAAAGCTCTTTAGTCTTATTTTGAACAAGCCTCAAAATATGCCAGGTCTTGCCTGTAACCTAGAAGAAAGACATTTTACACTCAAGTTTGGATCTGAAAAGTTAGGGCAGTTTGTATTGCTAGTGTTTGCAGGGGGCAAAAATGTCTACGCCTTGCATATACAGACAGATGTGCTCTACTGCACTCAGTTATGACAGCTACTTGGCTCTTTGTTTCTGGAGAAGCTCAACCTTGAATTCTAGTAGCACTATTTATTTTTGTGATGTGTATACAGAGCTCTCACACAAAGGAAATTGGACAGTTGAGACCTCTGGGCACTAATTTTCTGTCACACCATTCTGCCCCCTTTGTCAGCTATTCCTGCCACTCTGGAAGAAAAAAAATGGTGTTTGAATGAAAAGCTCCAGAAATGCCCCAAGGTTGATGATAACAGCTTGATTTCCAAGTGAGTATCCTGGGGCGTCTGACTAAACTCCTGTGTTATTAATCAACTCTAGACTTCTGAATTATTTCTATAATTCTTTAGTGAACAAGATAAGTTTTATTTGTGATCGCTACCAAAATGTTGAAGATGTTGGAAACTAATTCATATAGTTTATCTTGGTTTCCCAAGGCTTCTAGTAGTGTGAAAATATTTCCAGTTCCTTGAACTATTCATCACATGACATGTCGAATAAATCCCCTATACTTTCAGAAAGAGCCATGGCGAAATGCAGCACGTCTTAGATCTATAGGTAGCAACATATAGTTGCCAAAGATGATAAAGTTTTTATTTTACAATAGTTCCAAAAATGGGAAATAATTTAAGTTCAACTCTAAGCATGCTCAGGATCTGTATGCCAAAATATGAGAACAAAATACAAAAGAAAGCCCTGAGCCGCTGAAGACAGATATCAGATGTATGCATATAAAGACTTATACTTGAGTTATCAACTATCCTCTATTCCAATTGTGGAGATGATTGTGCAAGTCTATACTGATCTTTAAAAAGATTTATTTTTGAATTATATGATTGTGTCTTTGTATGGATATGAGTGTGGCTGCTCTTAGAGATGAAAAGAGAGTATAGGATCCTCTGGAACTGGAATTGCTGGTGGTTTTATGCTGCCAGATGTGGGTTGTAAATCTGGGATTTGAACTCAGGTCCTTTGCAAGAGCAGCAAGTGCTCTTAACCATTGGACTATCTGCCCAGTCCCCATGTGGGTCATCGAGCTGATAGCACTGCATGGCGAAAGGAATATCTCAAATTTGCAGTCACATTCATAGCCCACACTTAGCTCCTACATCCACAGATATAACACACACACACACACACCACATAATCTTAATATATACACACGTATGTTGGTAAGGAGTTGTGCTTGTATATGTGCATTTGTTGAAACCTGCCAGTGCTCAAGGATAAGCTTTTGTTATATAAACTGTATCGGAATAAAGATTGTTTAAAATAAAAAAATGAATCAATGCCATGGCACTGAGACCAGAACAGAATGTCGTGCTTCAGGCACTGACTAGTGAGTGTTAAGTGGGACCGAGCTCCTGTTTTGTTACAGGCTGTAAAGAGTTCTTCTGTTTAATCAATGTGAGAAGCTTTACTAAGCAACCACGATGTACAGAGCACTGTTCTCTGAGTGCTCTGGGGATGCGATGTTTTTTGTGTCTTAAATGTCCTCTCAAGACCACATCAGGTTGTTTCCAGGTTCTGGCTATTACAAACAATGCTGCTATGAACATAGTAAAGCATATACTTTTGTTGTATGATAGGGCCTCTCTTGGGTATATTCCCAAGAGTGGTATTGCTGGGTCCAGGGGTAGGTTGATCCCGAATTTTCTGAGAAACCGCCACACTGCTTTCCAAAGTGGTTGCACAAGTTTGCATTCCCACCAGCAATGGATGAGTGTACCCCTTTCTCCACAAAAGGCTACCACACACTGAGGCAATGGGGATGTTCTATCGGGAACTCACCAAGGCCAGCTGGCCTGGATCTGAAAAAGCCTAGGATAAAACCGGACTCGCTGAACATAGTGGACAATGAGGACTACCGAGAACTCAAGAACAATGGCAATGGGTTTTTGATCCTACTGCACGTATTGGCTTTGTGGGAGCCTAGGCAATTTGGATGCTCACCTTTACTAGACCTGGATGGAGGTGGGTGGTCCTTGGACTTCCCACAGGGCAGGGAACCCTGATTGCTCTTTGGGCTGACGAGGGAGGGGGACTTGATTGGCAGAGGGGGAGGGAAATGGGAGGTGGTGGTGGGGAAGAGTCAGAAATCTTTAATAAATAAATAAATAAATTAAAAAAAAAACCACATCAGGAATTATATGACTATGTCGTATGGAATGGAAGAGAACAGAAGCTAGACACAGTCACTTCTCTGCCTTCCTTATGAAGGTGTAAACTTTGAACATCAGCAGAAATAATTGAGAAATACAAATAAGAAGCTCCACAAAATAACTGCACTCGGGTAGCTTGGAATTAAAACAAGTGACAGAAAATGTTAGCCTGTTACATGATCTGGTTTATAAACGCTTTCGAGTCACAAATCCCATCCGGAGGGAAAACTGAGAATCTGCTAATGTAGATACTCTTACCTGCTTTCAACAAACTATTTTGCTCACTATCTATAGATAGTTTTGTTGGGTGAGGTTAGTGTTGCTCAAACTGTTAGGGTTTCAGCTGCACAAGAAAAGGCTGGCTTTGCCTCTTGGACCCAGAACACGCATTATGTTTTACTAAAGAATACGTGATGTCTTGTGACCCTGGGAGATGACGCTGTGAACTCGAGCAGAGGGAAGCTGCTGCGGATGTGAGGGGAAGCTCGTGATGCCCCAGAGTTCATCACGGGAGAAAATGACGAGAAAAGCATTTCTTTATGCTTCATCAGTGTGGGCTCATCGAGTCTGGGCTACTTTCTTAGCAGGACTTGTTGACAGCCTTCTGTTTTGTGTTAGGGGTGTGGGGCTGTCAGGATATTGTTTGGGCTGTGTATTAGTGTCAAAGATACTTGAACTTGAGGTTGTAGAAATTTATTTTAACAGAAATAAGAAGCATTAAATAGATACTGAAAACCTTATAAAGCCTGAGAAAAAGACCTTCAATACCTTATAGAGTCTGGGAAATGGGGGCTGGAGATTATATGAGTAGCTCAGTGTCTAAGAACATGACCTGGAATGGTTTTGAAAAAGAGTCAGCTTAAAGATATGAATACTTTTGTAATGAGCATAATGATGCTTATTATTAGACCAATAGAATAAACAATTAAATCATTAGAATAGAAATGGAAAACTCTAAAATGCAAAAGGTGCTAGCTGAATTTCATCCAAATGTAGCTTACTTAAGTGATAAGTACTTGCTTTCCTGTCTCGTTCTCAGTGAAGGCTCACCTCTGTGATGGAGGCTCCACCCCACACCTCACCAGTCTCCTTCTAGTACTTTTGGTGAGGTTCTGGTCTTGTTTTCTAAGTACAGTTCTTACAATAGTTAAGACGCCTCTTCGCGTGAAACACCTGGAAGGATGCTTAAGGAACAGTAGGTGTACCAGACAGTGGTGGTGCATGCTTTTGATCTCAGCACTTGGGAGGCAGAGGTAAGTGGATCTCAGTGATTTCCAAGGCTAGCCTGGTCTAAGAAGCAAGTTCCAGGACAGCCAGGGCCATTACACAGAGAAACCCTGTCTCGAAAACCCAGTAAACAAACAAATAAATAAGACACAGTAGGTGGTCAGCATAGGCTATCCATCATTACCCTCTCGCACTATTTTCAAACATTTTAAAACTACTTTTGATAACAAAATATTTCCTGATGTCCTAACCAGAGCTTCCCAGGTTGTTTAATGCTCCATTGCTGCTCTCAGGCTCTAGAGCCCTGATTGGGTAGTGAAGGAATAAAGCGATAGCAGAAACATGTACACATGGAAAAATATGTTTTTGGGAGGTCCAGGCTCTCTGATGGAGAAACCACAGCACCATGGAAATTCAGTATGTTTATTGTGTTACAGTTGATCATGGACGCAGGGTTATTGCATGCAGCTGAACATGGAGGTGGGGTTATTGCATACAGATGAAGCATGGAGGCAGGATTAGTATATACAGCTGAACATGGAAGCAGAGTTAGTTAACCTCATTGGGAGCAAGCTTCAGGCCACAAACATCCAGCAAGGAGAAAAATATATAGGGTGGACATTTTTCGTACACACTGTTAACATTTGCATTCAGACCCAAGGAAGGCTTCTTTCCCACTCCCATGGGATGAGGGACTGGGGTACTTGGGGTGTCTGTGTCCTTGTCAAAGAATGCACATTTACCTACAACATTTTTCTGGACTCTTAGATGTGCCATCATGTATACTCTGTGATTATGAAAAAACATTTTGATGAACTGTTATTTGATTTGACACATATTAATGTATTTAAATATATGTCAAAATTAAGGTTGGTAATTATAACTAGAGTTTTCTGAATTGACAGTGTAAAAGTTTATATCAAGACACTAATGAATAAGTCCTCTTTATGCAATGGCTTTCAGTTACCCAAAACCAAAAGATGTACATTCATTATTACTGACTTACAGGACTATAGAATGCTAGAGGAAATGACTTTATATCCTATTAGCAACCCTGCGTTTGTGCTAGGAGACCAGGA
>JABTXL010004271.1:517713-542410 GCA_025134845.1 Neodon shergylaensis
GCCAATATCCCTCAAATTATTCCACAAAATAGAAACAGAAGGAAAACATCCCGATTCATTTTATGAGGACACAGTTTCTCTGATACTCAAACCACATAAAGACTCAACAAAAGAGAATTACAGACCAATTTCTCTCACGACCATCGATGCAAAAATAGTCATTAAAATACTTGTAAACTGAATCCAAGAACACATCAAAAACATCATCCACCATGATAAAGCAGACTGTATCCCAGAGATATATGGATGGTTTAATAGACAAAAAGGAGTATATGTAATCAACTATTCAAAAAAAACACTGGGAAAAACTCACAGGATTATCTCATTAGATGCAGTAAAGGCCTTTGGCAAAAATTCAACACCCATTCATGATAAAAGTATTGAAGAGAGTAGGGATCCAACGGATATACCTAAACATAATAACAGCAGTTTACAGCAAGTCTATAAACTTCAACATCAAATATAAGTCTCCAACATCAGATGAAATGGAGAGAAATCCAAAGCAATTTCACTGAAATCGGGAACAGGACAGGGTTATCCGTTCCTTCCATATGCATCCAAAAAGTACTTGAAGTTCTAGCTAAAGCAATAGGAACACTGAAGGAGGTCAGGGGTACACAAATTAGAAAGGAAGAATCCAAGTATTGTTATTTGAAGATGATATGATAGTATACATAAGTTATCCTAAAATAATTACCAGGGAACTCCTATTGCTGATAAAAACTTTCACAAATGTATCCGGAATCAAGATCAGCTAATGGCTAAGGACATGTCAATAGGACCAACAGCAGCCTACAGAATGAGAAAAGAGCTTCACCAGACAAGACCAGGCTAAATGTCTCAAATGTGGCAGCATAGCGTTAACAAGGAGCGTGCAGTAAACAAACTACCTGCACATCAGGAAATTTAAAAAAAAAAAGAACTTTTAGCTCCTTTATCGAAAACGAGGTGTTCATAGGTTTGTGGGCTAAAAACCGGGTCTTCTATACGATTCCATTGGTCGACTTCTCTGTTTTTATGCCAGTACCACGCTGTTTTCATTACTGTAGCTCTGTAATAGAGTTTGAAGTCAGGGATTGTAATGCCTCCAGAAGTTCCTTTATTGCATAAGATTGTTTTGGCTATCCTGGGTTTTTTGTTTTTCCATACAAAGTTGATTATTGTCCTCTCAAGATCTGTGAAGAATTTTGATGGGGGATCTTGATGGGGATTGCATTGAATCTATAAATTACCCTTGGGACACAAACATTTTGAAGCCAAAACTAAAAGCCAGTTACAAAAGTATACAATGGAAGAAAGAAAGCATCTTCAACAAATGGTGCTGGCATAACTGGATGTCAACCTGTAGAAGAATGAAAATAGACCCATATCTATCACCATGCACAAAACTGAAGTCCAAATGGATAAAAGACCTCAATATCAATTTGAACACACTGAACCTGATAGAAGAGAAAGTGGGAAGTACCCTACAACAGATGGGCACAAGAGATCGCTTCCTATGTATAACCCCAGCAGCACAGACATTAAGGGCAACATTAAATAAATGGGACCTACTGAAACTGAGAAGCTTCTGTAAAGCAAAGGACACTGTCACTAAGACAAAAAGGCAACCTACTGACTGGGAGAAGATCTTCACCAACCCTGTAACAGACAAAGGTCTGATCTCCAAAATATATAAAGAACTCAAGAAACTAGACTTTAAAATGCTAATTAACCCAATTAAAAATGGGGCACTGAACTGAACAGAGAATTCTTAACAGAAGAAGTTCAAATGGCCAAAAGACACTTAAGGTCATGCTCAACCTCTTTAGCGATCAGGGAAATGCAAATCCAAACAACTTTGAGATATCATCTTACACCTGTCAGAATGGCTAAAATCAAAAACACCAATGATAGCCTTTGCTGGAGAGGTTGTGGAGAAAGGGGTACACTCATCCATTGCTGGTGGGAATGCAAACTTGTGCAACCACTTTGGAAATCAGTGTGGCGGTTTCTCAGGAAATTTGGGATCAACCTACCCCTGGACCCAGCAATACCACTCTTGGGAATATACCCAAGAGATGCTCTATCATATGACAAAAGCATTTGTTCAACTATGTTCATAGCAGCATTATTTGTAATAGCCAGAACCTGGAAACAACCTAGATGTCCTTCAATGGAAGAATGGATGAAGAAAGTGTGGAATATATACACATTAGAGTACTACTCTGCCATAAAAAACAATGACTTCTTGAATTTTGCATGCAAATGGATGGAAATAGAAAACACTATCCTGAGTGAGGTATCCCAGACCCAAAAAGATGAACATGGGATGTACTTACTAATAATTGGATTCTAGCCATAATTAAAGGTCACGGAGTCTATAATTGGTGATCCTAAAGAAGCTAAATAAGAAGGTGAACCCAAAGAAATACATATAGCTATCCTCCTGGTTATGGGAAATAGACAAAATTGCCGGGCAAAAAATTGGGATCTTGGGGGTGGGGTGGGATGGGGGTGAAGGGAGCTGGGGAGAGAAAAGTGAGAAGGGGAGGATGGGGGGAACTTGGGGAAACGGGATGATTGGGGATAAAACAAGGTTGGATAGAGGAGCAGGGAATCACATAACTTAATTAAGGGAACCACCTTAGGATTGGTAAGAGACATGAACCTAGAGTGGCTCCCAGGTGCCCTGGGCAATGTCCCCAGTTAGTTCCTTGGGCAGCTGAGGATAGGGAACCTGAAATGACCCTATCCTATAGCCATACTGATGAATATCTTGCATATCACCATAGAACCTCCATCTAGCGATGGATGGAGATAGAGACAGAGACCCACACTGGAGCATCGGACTAAGCTCCCAAAGTCCCAATGAGGAGCAGAAGGAGGGAGCACATGAGCATGCAAGTCAGGACCACGAGGGGTGCACCCATCCACCGAGACAGTGGGACTGATCTATTGGGAGCTAACCAAGGCCAGCTGGACTGTGACTGAAAAAGCATGGGATAAAACCGGACTCTCTGAACATGGCAGACAATGAGGGCTGATGAGAAGCCAAGGACAATGGCATGGGGTTTTGATCCTACTCCATGTTCTGGCTTTTTGGGAGCCTAGCCAGTCTGGATGTTCACCTTCCTAGACCTGGATGGAGGGGAGAAGACCCTGGACTTTCCACAGGGCAGGGAACCGTGACTGCTCTTCAGACTGGAGAGGGAGGGGGAGAAGAGTGGGGTAGGGGGAGATGGGCGGGAGGAGGGGGAGGGAAATGGGAGGCTGGGAGGAAGCAGGAATTCTTTTTTCAATAAAAAAAAAATAAAAAAAAGAAATTGGCACATGTGGCTGACATTAGAAAAAACACTGAGTTAAGATTCCTCTTCTACAGGAACGCTCTGCTGAAGTCTGTCGGTACACGCGCGTCCAGAGTAAAGTATGGTTCCTCTACTATGGGAATGCTTCTGCTGAAGTCTGTGGGTACACGCGTGTCCAGAGTAAAGTATGGTTCTTCTTCTATGGGAATGCTTCTACTGAAGTCTGTCGATATGTCCACATCCAGAGTGAGGCCAATTCTGAGAGGCGACAGTGGGAACATGGGTCTAGACTTTCTGTTGAATCCTTGGCAACCGAGGTAGTTTGAGAATTAAAGTATTTTTATATTGTTTACTTCTACTTAAGTAGTTTAATTTGCTCAAACAGCTCTGGCCACTTGACTCTGTCATTATAGGGTAATGACAAAACCTGTCCCACTGTGTTTTCCCTTATAAATTCTGAACATAGATGGCTGGCTGTGCTTCAACTCAACTTAATAGGTATGAAAGCGTTTGTTACTTAAAGCCGTGAAATCTCATAGCATGTTCATATTTGGTCTAAACTGGCTTTTAGTTTTGGCTTCAAAATGTTTGTGTCCCAAGGGTAATATAACTTTCCTTATAGCTATTTATATGCTTGAACTTGAGGTTGTAGAAATTTATTTTAACAGAAATAAGAAACATTAAATGGATACTGAAAACCTTATGGAGCCTGAGAAAAAGACCTTCAATACCTTATAGAATCTGGGAAATGGGGGCTGGGGATTATATGAGTAGCTCAGTGGCTAAGAACACACTCTACTTCAGCAGATGACCTGAGTTGGATTCTAGACCCCTTTGGGCAGCTCACAACCCTCTGTAATTATAGCTGCAGGCTACCCCTGGCCTCTGCATTCACAGGCACACCCCATATACCTAATCCAAAGTAAAATAAATATTAAAAAAGAAATCTGGGAAAAACGGAATCTGGAAATGACGTATGAAGTCTTAGCTGGATTGTGGGTTTGTGAGGCTAAACTTGCTGAATTCTTATTTTATCATTGCACATTCATTGCTCTTGTGAAAAACTGAAAACTACAAAGTCTTTAACACTGGATCTGTAGCAAATGCAATTTTGAAGGGAGATTTGGGATTATAGGACTGATTGCCGTGGAGCAGGATCTAGGTAGGAAAGGTATAAGAAAACTTAGGAGGTAAGAAAAACATGCGGGCAAGAAATCCTTTGGAGCTCCCTGAAAGTGTGGTAGAATTTAAATTGGGAAGGATGACAGTAATGCTGGCTGATTACTATTTTGATTAAAGTCAGAAGGAATTGAGAATAAACACGGGATGGATGACTAATTTCTCTCAGTGCAGGATCCCGAAGGTCAGTCTTCATTCTTAAGAACACCTGAATCAATGAGCAAGCAAGACAATAATAAAAATAGTTTCCCTTTTTCTTTTCTTTTTTTTTTTTTTTGAGACAGGGTTTCTCTGTAGCTTTGGAGCCTGTCCTGGAAGTAGCTCTTGTAGACCAGGCTGGCCTCGAACTCACACAGATCCACCCACCTACCTCTGCCTCCCGAGTGCTGGAATTAAAGGCATGTGCCACCACCACAGGCTCAAAACAGATATTTTTAATAAAATGTATTTCATGTATTTTATTACCCCTTTGACTAAAATTTAGCTTATCCTCTCAGGTATCTGTGAACTTACACATATTAATGAGTATCATGAGATTTTTGAAATGTTTGGATGTTTTTCTAATTTGTGTGTATACGTGTGTGTGCATGTTGTGCTTGCCTGTGTTCATGCCCGTGTGTACACACATATATGTAAAGTCCAGATGTTGATTTTAGAATGTCTTCTTCTATTGTTCTTTGCCTTATCTTTTTGTGATAAATTGGACTCTCGCTGAACCCATAGGTCACTTATTGTGTAGACTAGTTGGCCAGTGAGCTCAGAGGATTCATCCTGTCTCTGCTTCTCTGAGGCTGGGATTTCAGGCTTTTGTAACCACACTTGACTTTTCTGTAGGTTCTGGAGGTTGAACTCAGGTCCTTATGTTTGAACTTTTCCCATAGAGCCATTTCCCCAGTCTAACAGAAGACTTTCCTAAGATGCTTAGGCATGGGGCATACGTCTGTATTCCTAGATTGAGGTGGCAGAGACAGGAGGATCTCAGGCTAGCCAGTTTAGCCGAACCAGTGGGCACAAGCTCAGCAACAGAGGCTGTCTCAAAAATTAAGGTGGAACTCAGTGGAGGAAAATGCCTGACATGGCTCTCACATGCACACACGCATATTGGCTCATAATGAAGCATGCACACACACGTCATAGAAAACACTAAACATGCTTGGAATATAACGCACATGGAATTCAAACAAGTAGAGAAAAATGGCAACTGAAGGTAATTGACTTTCTGTGAAATGTCAGGAACTGAGCTGCACAGGAAAGCCCACCATAGTGGAGTGGAAAACACAGAAACCATCCTGGGAAAAGGCTGAGAGCTCAGGCTGCGAAGCTGAAGGAGATTCCGGGGGCAGCGTCAATGTCTGAAAATGAGCTAAGTAAGCAAGAGGGGAGAGAGAGCGTGCATTTTCTAAACCAGCGGAGCCGTCTAGGTTGTCTGATTGCAGAACATGAGGAGGGCTTGATGGATTCAAGATGGAAATAGTCGACCCGGTTACACTTTAGAGGAAGTCAAATGATGAAAATAAGGGGTTATATTTTATCTGGGAATATTTATGTATTATATAAAGCTTTAGGGAGCATTTCCTTTTCATGCTGCCTGTCATATGCCTAAACTCTTTGATTTGTGGGGAATTCATATAGGATTTTATGAATATCTCTCTCTCTCTCACACACACACACACACACACACACACACACACACACACGCGCTACACATATACTTTCCGAGTCTGTATCGGAATGAGGGTCAGCTTGTGATCTAGACTGGATCTCATGATAAGAAATCTAAAATCGGAAATAAGAAACCGGAGTGTCACAAAAGGCGAGTTAGAAGCTGCCCTCCTTCTGGCAGGCACAGTAACAAGTTCCTAACGAGGAAGAGAGTGAAGCGGACGCTTGCTCCGGGCACCACAGCTCGTAGTGGCATGCAGCAGCACGGAGGATTCCATCGTGGGTGCCGAGGCTCAGCAGGCAGCTTTGCTTCGGGCCCTCCCAAAACTGAAAACGATATAGCTATGTCCTGTACAACTTGTTTGTTACTGAAAATTTCAAACCCACTAAAGTAGAGATCACACTCAGTTTTGAGTTTTGGCCAGGATACTTTGTAGGCATCTCTTTCATGATTGCCACAATTCAGGAAGCATACGATGGCCAGTTGTTTCTTTGGTCGCCTGCAGATTGACTAAGTGGTTTAGGTGTAATCAACTGGTCCTAACAGGAAGCTGCAATCGGCTGTTGCTAAGCAGCATTGACTGGTGCTAGAGAATGACACGGGATAGAATAAGAAACTAAATTTATTCACGGAGAGGAAATTTATGGGAACAATTTAAGCTAATCTGTGAGACGATTCACTTCATATATTTGACCTCAGAACTGGTGGTCCTTCATTTCTTATACACAGCGTTGACTCCCCAAAAGCAGCATGATCAAATGTCTTAAGAGTTTATAATGAGGGCAGAGCACCGGAGCAGGCCCAGGCGGGGCGGCGGCAGACCAGCGCAGGCGGCGGTAGACAGCGGGGACTGAAGCACAACACCGAGAGCAGATGGCCCCACTACAATTAAAGCAAAGAGGTAGGCGAGATCCCTAGCAAGGAAGGAGCTGGGTCCTGTTCCTGAAGATCCTTCTGATGGGCGAGAGGGAACTTGGCCCCTGGCAGGAGCCAGGAAACAGAGCAACAGCATTTTGTAAGAGGAGCCCCTGGCCAACAGGGAAACCTGAACCGGTTTTTTTTTTCTTTTTAATTTAATTTATTTGAAATTAAAATGTAATTACAGCATTTCTCCCTTCCCTTTCTACCCACCAAACCGTTCCCTGTACCTTCCTTGCTCTCTGTCAAATTCATGGCTTCTTATTCTTTTTTTTTATTTATTTATTTTTGGTTTTAAAAGACCCATTAGATAGCTTCGATAGGAGGAGATGGGCAGGCGCCAAGGCAAGAATTCACCCAATAATCTGAAAAACAACATGAAAACACCAGAACCCAATGATCTTACAACAGATGGACTTGAACACCCTAATACGGAAGAAGTGGAAAAAATTGACTTTATGAAAGCAATAGAGTCCATTAAACAACATGTGAAAAATGCCCTTATAGAAATGGATGAGAAGTATAACCAAAAGTTTGAAGAAATGAGTAAATACGTACATGATACCCTGGGAAACCAAGAAAAAACGATCAAACAGGTAATGGAAACAGTTCAAGAATTGAAAACTGAAAGGGAAGCAAGGAAGAAAACACAAACTGAGCACCAGCTGGATATGGAAAATCCAGGTCAACGAGCAGAGCCTACAGAAACAAGCATAATCATTAGAATACAAGAAATAGAAGAAAGAATCTCAGATTCTGAGGACACCATAGAGAAAATAAACGCACTGATCAAAGAAAACAGCAAAGCCAACAAATTCTCATCACAAAACATGCTTGAAATATGGGACACAATAAAAAGACCAAACATAAGAATAATAGAAATAGAAGAAGGAGAAGAGTCACAGCTCAAAGGCCCAGAAAATATTTTTAACAAAATTATGGAAGGAAACTTTCCCAACATAAAGAAAGATATTCCGTTGAATATTCAAGAAGCATACAGAACACCAAACAGACTGGATCAAAGAAAAACATCCCCTCGCCATATAATAATCAAAACACAGAATATACAGGTTAAAGAAAGAATATTAAGAGCTGCAAAGGAAAAAGGCCAAGTAACTTATAAAGGTAAACCGATCAGACTTACACCTGACTTCTCTATGGAGACCATGAAAGCCAGAAGGTCCTGGATAGAGGTACTGCAGAAGCTAAGAGACCATGGATGCAAACCCAAACTACTATACCCAGCCAAGCTATTGTTAACTATCAATGGAGAAAACAAGACATTCCAGGATAAGAACAAATTTAAACAATACGTAGCCACAAATCCAGCCCTACAGAAGGTAATAGAAGGAAAATCGCAACCCAAGGAATCCAACATTGCCAACACTTCCTACAACAACTCAAGCATATAGCAACCCTTCACCAGCACAACTCAAAGAAGGGAGACACAAAAACTCTAATACCAAAAACAATAAGAATAACGGGAGTAAACAACCACTGGTCATTAATATCACTTAATATTAATGGCCTCAATTCACCTATAAAAAGGCACAGACTAAGAGATTGGATATGAAAACAGGATCCAACCTTCTGCTGTTTGCAAGAAACACATCTCAACCACAAAGACAGGCATCTACTCAGAGTAAAGGGTTGGGAAAAGGTCTTTCAAGCAAATGGTCCTAAGAAAAAAGCAGGTGTGGCCATATTAATTTCTAACAAAACTGACTTCAAACTAAAATCAATCAGAAGAGATCGAGATGAACACTTTATACTTATAACAGGAACAGTTCATCAGGATGACGTATCAATCCTGAATATCTACGCCCCTAATACAAAAGCACCCACTTATCTAAAAGAAATATTACTAGAACTGAAGGCAGACATTAAACCGCACACACTAGTCGTAGGAGACTTCAATACACCTCTCTCTCCAATGGACAGGTCAATCAGACAGAAACCTAATAGAGAATTAAGAGACTTATTGGAGGTAACGAAGCAATTGGACTTAACAGACATCTATAGATCATTCCACCCAAACAGGAAAGAATATACCTTCTTCTCTGCAGCTCATGAAACCTTCTCGAAAATTGACCACATACTCGGAAACAAAGGAAACCTCCACAGATACAAAAAAATATCAGTGTCCACCCGTGTCTTATCAGATCACCACGGATTAAAGTTAGAAGGCAACAACAATACTACCCCCAGAAAGCCGACAAACTCATGGAAACTGAACAGTCAATTACTGAACCACATCTGGGTCAAGGAAGAAATTAAGAAAGAAATTAAAGTCTTCCTTGAATTTAATGAAAATAATGAGACAACATACTCAAACCTATGGGACACGATGAAAGCAGTGCTAAGAGGAAAGTTCATAGCACTAAGTGCACACTTAAAGAAAACGGAGAAAGCATACATCGGGGACTTAACAGCACACCTGAAAGCTCTAGAAAAAAAAGAAGCAGACGTGCCCAGGAGGAGTAGAAGACTGGAAATAATCAAACTGAGGGTGGAAATCAACAAAATAGAAACACAGAAAACAGCCCAAAAAATCAATGAAACAAAAAGTTGGTTCTTGGAGAAAATCAACAAGATCGACAAACCCCTATCCAAACTAATTAAACAACAGAGAGAGAACACGCAAATAAATAAGATCAGAAATGAAAAGGGGGACATAACCACAGACACAGAGGAAATTCAGAGAATCATTACTACAAAAGCCTGTATGCCACAAAACTGGAAAATGCAAAAGAAATGGACATTTTTTTTAGATAAGTACCATATACCAAAGCTAAACCAAGACCAGGTGAACGATCTAAACAGACCGGTTAGTCGCGAAGAACTAGAAGCTGTTATCAAAAATCTCCCCTCCATAAAAAGCCCAGGACTTCAATGCAGAATTCTACCAGAACTTCCAAGAAGAGCTAATACCTATACTCCTTAATGTATTTCACAATATAGAAACAGAAAAGTCATCGCCAAATTCCTTTTATGAAGCTACAGTTACCCTGATACCAAAACCACATAAAGACCCAACCAAGAAAGAGAATTACAGGCCTATCTCACTCATGAATATTGATGCAAAAATTCTCAGTAAAATACTGACAAACCGAATTCGAGAACACATTAGAAAAATCATCCATTATGATCAAGTAGGCTTCATCCCAGAGATGCAGGGCTGGTTCAACATACGAAAATCTATCAATGTAATCCACCATATAAATAAACTGAAAGAAAAAAACCATATGATCATTTCATTAGATGCTGAAAAAGTATTCGACAAAATTCAACACCCCTTTATGATAAAGGTATTGGAGAGACTAGGGATACAAGGGTCATACCTAAATACAATAAAAGCTATTTACAGCAAGCCGACAGCTAACATTAAATTGAACGGAGAAAAACTCAAAGCCATCCCACTAAAATCAGGAACAAGACAAGGATGCCCACTCTCTCCATACCTCTTCAATATAGTGCTTGAAGTTCTAGGCATAGCAATAAGACAACATAAGGGGATGAAGGGGATTCGTATTGGAAAGGAAGAAGTTAAGCTTTCGTTATTTGCAGATGATATGATAGTATACATAAGCGACCCCAAAAACTCCACCAAAGAACTCCTACAGCTGATAAACACCTTTAGTAATACAAGGATACAAGATCAACTCCAAAAAATCAGTTGCCTTCCTATACACTAAGGATAAAGAAACAGAGAGGGAAATCAGAGAAGCATCACCTTTCTCGATAGCCACAAAGAGCATAAAATATCTTGGGGTAACTCTAACCAAGGAAGTGAAAGATCTATTTGACAAGAACTTTAAGTCTTTGAAGAAAGAAATAGAAGAGGACACCAGAAAATGGAAGGATCTCCCTTGCTCTTGGATTGGGAGGATCAACATAGTAAAAATGGCAATTCTACCAAAAGCAATCTATAGATTCAATGCAATCCCCATCAAAATCCCATCAAAATTCTTCACAGATCTGGAGAAGACAATAATCAACTTTATATGGAAAAACAAAAAACCCAGGATAGCCAAAACAATCTTATACAATAAAGGAACGTCTGGAGGCATTACCATCCCTGACTTCAAACTCTATTACAGAGCTACAGTATTGAAAACAGCTTGATATTGGCATAAAAACAGAGAAGTCGACCAATGGAATCGAATAGAAGACCCTGACTTTAACCCACAAACCTATGAGCACCTGATTTTCGATAAAGGAGCTAAAAGTATACAATGGAAAAAAGAGAGCATCTTCAACAAATTGTGCTGGCAAAACTGGATGTCAATCTGTAGAAGAATGAAAATAGATCCATATATATCACCATGCACAAAACTCCAGTCCAAATGGATCAAAGACCTCAATATCAATTTGAACACACTGAACCTGATAGAAGAGAAAGTGGGAAGTACTCTACAATACGTGGGCACAGGAGACCACTTCCTACATATAACCCCAGCAGCACAGACAGTAAGGGCCTCATTGAATAAATGGGACCTCCTGAGACTGAGAAGCTTCTGTAAAGCAAAGGACACTGTCGCTGAGACAGAAAGGCAACCCACTGACTGGGAGAAAATCTTCACCAACCCTGCAACTGACGAAGGTCTGATATCCAAAGTATATAAAGAACTCAAGAAACTAGACCGTAAAAGGCTAATCAACCCAATTATAAAATGGGGCACTGAGCTGAACAGAGATCTCTCAACAGAAGAAGTTCAAATGGCCAAAAGACACCTAAGGTCATGCTCAACTTTCTTAGCGATCAGGGAAATGCAAATCAAGACAACTTTAAGATACCATCTTACACCTGTCAGAATGGCTAAAATCAAAAACACCAATGATAGCCTTTGCTGGAGAGGTTGTGGAGAAAGGGGTACCCTCATCCATTGCTGGTGGGAATGCAAATTTGTGCAACCACTCTGGAAAGCAGTGTGGAGGTTTCTCAGGAAATTCGGGATCAACCTACCCCTGGACCCAGCAATACCACTCTTGGGAATATACCCAAGAGAGGCCTTATCATACAACAAAAGTATATGCTCTACTATGTTCATAGCAGCATTATTTGTAATAGCCAGAACCTGGAAACAACCTAGATGCCCTTCAATTGAAGAATGGATGAAGAAAGTATGGAATATATACATATTAGAGTACTACTCAGCAGTAAAAAACAAGGACTTCTTGAAGTTTGCAGGCAAATGGATGGAAATAGAAAACACTATTCTGAGTGAGGTAAGCCAGCCCCAAAAAGAGGAACATGGGATGTACTCACTCATATTTGGTTTCTAGCCATAAATAAAGGACATTGAGCCTATAATTCAGGTTCTTAGAGAAGCTAAATAAGAAGGAGAACCCAAAGAAAAACATATAGGCATCCTCCTGAATATTAACCTTCATCAGGCGATGAAAGGAGACAGAGACAGAGACAGAGACCCATATTGGAGCACCGGACTGAAATCTCAAGGTCCAAATCAGGAGCAGAAGGAGAGAGAGCACGAGCAAGGAACTCAGGACCACGAGGGGTGCACCCACACACTGAGACAATGGGGATGTTCACCAAGGCCAGCTGGCCTGGGTCTGAAAAAAGCCTGGGTTAAAACCGGTCTCGCTGAACATAGCGGACAATTAGGACTACTGAGACCTCAAGAACAATGGCAATGGGTTTTTGATCCTACTGCACCTATTGGCTTTGTGGGAGCCTAGGCAGTTTGGATGATCACCTTACTAGACCTGGATGGAGGTGGGTGGTCCTTGGACTTCCCACAGGGCAGGGAACCCTGATTGCTCTTTGGGCTGACGAGGGAGGGGGACTTGACTGGGGGAGGGGGAGGAAAAGGGGAGGCGGCGGTCGGGAAGAGACAGAAATCTTTAATTAACAAAAATAAATATTTCTTATTTCAACATGAATAAAATGAAAAAAAAAATAGCACAAAAAAGAGTTTATAATGATAAACAGTAAGTGATTGCATATATGCTTGCCAGTGTCAAGTATTTAAAATTTTTTTGAACTATGTCCTACTAAAAGGAGTTTCATGAAGAGGCGAGCATAAGGGTTGGATTTTGCTTACTGGCTATTCTGAAATCAGCAGAAATATGTGAGAAACTGTAAACTCGTCTTCCTGGCACCTTCTATGGCTCTTATCAGGGGAGGTGAGAACAAAAATCTTCCCTGGGGTTGTTTGGCATGACGTGGAATGGTTTTGAAAAAGAGTCAGCTTAAAGATATGAATACTTTTGTAATGAGCATAATGATGCTTATTATTAGACCAATAGAATAAACAATTAAATCATTAGAATAGAAATGGAAAACTCTAAAATGCAAAAGATGTTAGCTGAATTTCATCCAAATGTAGCTTACTTAAGTGATAAGTACTTGCTTTCCTGTCTCGTTCTCAGTGAAGGCTCACCTCTGTGATGGAGGCTCCACCCCACACCTCACCAGTCTCTCTCCAGTACTTTTGGTGAGGTTCTGGTCTTGTTTTCTAAGTACAGTTCTTACAATAGTTAAGACGCCTCTTCGCGTGAAACACCTGGAAGGATGCTTAAGGAGCAGTAGGTGTACCAGACAGTGGTGGTGCATGCTTTTGATCTCAGCACTTGGGAGGCAGAGGTAAGTGGATCTCAGTGATTTCCAAGGCTAGCCTGGTCTAAGAAGCAAGTTCCAGGACAGCCAGGGCCATTACACAGAGAAACCCTGTCTCGAAAACCCAGTAAACAAACAAATAAATAAGACACAGTAGGTGGTCAGCATAGGCTATCCATCATTACCCTCTCGCACTATTTTCAAACATTTTAAAACTACTTTTGATAACAAAATATTTCCTGATGTCCTAACCAGAGCTTCCCAGGTTGTTTAATGCTCCATTGCTGCTCTCAGGCTCTAGAGCCCTGATTGGGTAGTGAAGGAATAAAGCGATAGCAGAAACATGCACACATGGAAAAATATGTTTTTGGGAGGTCCAGGCTCTCTGATGGAGAAACCACAGCACCATGGAAATTCAGTATGTTTATTGTGTTACAGTTGATCATGGATGCAGGGTTATTGCATGCAGCTGAACATGGAGGTGGGGTTATTGCATACAGATGAAGCATGGAGGCAGGATTAGTATATACAGCTGAACATGGAAGCAGAGTTAGTTAACCTCATTGGGAGCAAGCTTCAGGCCACAAACATCCAGCAAGGAGAAAAATATATAGGGTGGACATTTTTCGTACACACTGTTAACATTTGCATTCAGACCCAAGGAAGGCTTCTTTCCCACTCCCATGGGATGAGGGACTGGGGTACTTGGGGTGTCTGTGTCCTTGTCAAAGAATGCACATTTACCTACAACATTTTTCTGGACTCTTAGATGTGCCATCATGTATACTCTGTGATTATGAAAAAACATTTTGATGAACTGTTATTTGATTCGACACATATTAATTAATTTAAATATATGTCAAAATTAAGGTTGGTAATTATAACTAGAGTTTTCTGAATTGACAATGTAAGTAAAGGTTTATATCAAGACACCAATGAATAAGTCCTCTTTATACAATGGCTTTCAGTTACCCAAAACCAAAAGATGTACATTCATTATTACTGACTTACAGGACTATAGAATGCTAGAGGAAATGACTTTATATCCTATTAGCAACCCTGCGTTTGTGCTAGGAGACCAGGAATGTTGCTGGCTGTGCCTTTATCTCTGTTGGTAAACCCTGAGCAGGTTGTCTGAGATGTCTTGACTATGGTTTGATTGCATGTTAAAAGACACTGTAACCCATATGCTTTGCCAGCCAGCAAGTATAAACAAGGCATGTCTATGTCCCAGGGACATCAGTTTTTGCAGTCTCTTGCTCCTCCAAGTTCCTGCCACCCAGCAGTCTCTGCAGATGTTTGCTTCTAATGTTCTTGTTTTGGGGTGTGAGATGCCCACTCAAGTGTTCTTTTTAATAAGTCTGCTGTAGTTTCTCTGTAAACAGAGACTGTGCTTTCATTTCCTGGCCACCCAGAAATTATATTAATTACAGCACTGTTTGGCCATCAGCTTGGGTGTATTCCTAGCTAGCGCTTACATCTTAAATTAACCCATTTCTATTAATCTGCGTACCACCACCAGGCTGTGGCTTATCAGTAAGGTTCTGGCGTCTTTTTCCTTTAACAGCTACATGGCATCTCCCAAATAACTGACTCAGAGACTGAATATGAATTATTTAAATGCTCTATCAATAGCTCAGGCTTGATACTAGCTTATTCTTACACTTAAATTAACCTATAATTCTTATCTATGCTCTGCCACATGACTTGGTACCTTTTCTTAGTACGATATTCTATGTTGCTTCTCTTCATTTGCTGGGGACTCTCTGACTGTGCCTTTTCTCTTCCCAGAATTCTTGTCCGGCTCTCGTGCTCAACCTCTACCTGCCCAGATATCAGTCATTGACTTAGAACTGTACATATTCATAGTGTACAAAAAGATTGTTCTAAAGCATCTACTATCCCTATTCGGCGTCTTGTCAATACAGCATCAGTCTTGTTTTCCTTGTTATCAGTGTCACAAGAAGTCATTTGTGAATCTTCTTCCTTCAGTGTCTTTCCCCCACCAACTTTTTTTTCCTTCCCCATTTTCCCATACCTAAAGCCTAGAAACTCATGGAAACAGAATATTTCAAACAAAATTGACCTCTTCACCTCTACTATATATGTGCATATATTATGTATAATTGTATATATTTTTAGTGGATAGCTACTTATACATATAAGTTAAATTGAATAATATATTTGAATAAATATATATGAATATATATTTGAGTTGAATAAATATATATATATATTTAAAGCCAACTTGTAAAAAATTATTTACAAATTCATTTTATTTTTTGTTTATGTGTATGCATCTGTGTGTACACACACATGTGCAGGAACTGTTGTAAGCCAGAAGAAAATGTTAGGTCCACTGGAGCTGGAGTTATAGGCAGTTGTGAGCTGACCAATGTGGGTGCTGGGGATTGAACTCTGGTCCTCTGGAAGAGTGGCAAGTGCTCTTAACCACCAAACCATCTCATTATCTTCAAAGATTATTTTTTTAAATCAGCATTTCTAGTTATGTCTATAATACTTCAAAAGTAAAAATGATTTGTCTAATGTTTAAACCTCTCCAAGGCCCCTTATGTCACATGGCATATAGCAAATCTATAATCTAATACTTCCCAGACGTCTGTAGCATCCACTATCCATGATTAATGTCCTGTGCACTCTGCTGCTGCTTCATTTCCTCAGTGCTTCCGAGAGGCACAGACAGGAGATCTTGGTTTGTTCGTCGTTTCTGCAGCAGGGTCTCTAGTCGTAGCTCAGATCGACCTTGAATTTGTGATCTTTTTGCTTCAGTCTTCTGAGTGTGGGGTTATAGACGACTTCCACTTTTCCCTGGCAACAAGAGTCTTGACCACAGGTATAAATGCACCTCCATTTTTATCTAGCTGCTGGGTAATACGAACTTTGAGATAGTTCAGTTCTTTTGGATTCCCTTTTCACCGTTTAGCATCAGCTGAATAACTCTATTGTTAACCCAACCCTCATCTTGATTTCCAGTCTGGGTTTTTCTGGATTTTGCTATTGAAACTTACAATCAAATTATATACATTTAAGATTTCTAAATGATTTTAAAAAATAAATTTATTGAATTTACCACAGTTGCTTCTTGCTTCTCTCCTCACAGTCACATCCCCACCCCCTCTCTGCTCCCACCTCCCAATCTACTCCTCGTCCAGTTCTTGTTTAGGAAAGACTTAGTGCTCCCTGGTTGTTTTGTTTTCCATTAGCTGCCATTGACAATGATCTGAAGATACTAAATGGAAAATTCCACGAAGAACAAATCCATAAAATCTAATTTTTCCCACAGTATATTCTTATAATTGCTCGATTTAATTAATGGTGTCATAAATTTCTTATCATTCCTAGTTCATAAATTTTATCAAGGGTGTTCATAACTAGGATAAAACAGTAGTTAGTATTGTCTGTAACTTCAGGCATATACGTGGGGGAGGTCTTAGACTACCTCCTCTCATGGGTGCAGGGGCGCTACAGAATATCTGAAAGAAACACAGGATAGTGGGGCTGATGAGTACAAACAAAATGGAAGAGAATGAGCCACAGTAGTTCATGGGAGGAGCACACAAAGAACCCACTGGGAAATCATGAGGCAGGCATGCTGTGAAGCAGAGACGTGGAATCCGAGCAGGTTTGGCTGGGCGGAGGTGAAGCTGGTAAACTACAGGGGAAGGTGTTATTATACTGATTTTCCAGGGAAGAATTTTCTGTTTCTTTCATGTCTATCCTCACTTCATTTTTCGGCGCCTTTTAAAAGCAGTTCATTTTCATTAATCATCCTTGATTAAATTTCTTTTTTTTCCCCACAATCTGAATAGTAAACAAAACTTTTAATGCTTGACCACTGACCTGGTTAATTAAATCTGATAGATTAATAAACCTTTTGCTCAGGGTTATTTTAAAAACTGAAATTTCAATGAGCCTGCTTTATTATTCCCAGCAGATCTCACGGGAAATAATCTACTTCGTTTATCAGTTTCTTGGGGAATGGAGAAGCTCATTAAAATTGAGCAGTTGAAATATTTTTTCTGCTCCCATTTCTTCTCCTGTCATTCCATCACTTTAAGTCCATTTCCCCTGTCACGCCCAGCTACAGGAAAATAGAGTTCACTCTGTCTTGAGAGGCGTAAGGCATATGGGAAGATATGTCAGTGTTACATCCTTTAACATGAGGGATGTGGGCACCTGGGGGTTTTGTATGGGGTCTTCCAGGAGCCAGTCCCCAGCTGATAGCCTGAGACAACACTGTAAGCTTCACTGTTGCAAGTAGGCGCCATTTTCTTCCTTTTTTTTTTATTGAGAAAAAGAAAAAAAAAATTTCCGCCTCCTCCCAGCCTCCCATTTCCCTCCCCCTCGTCCCACCCTTCTCTCCCTCCCCCCACTCCTCTCACCCTCCCTCTCCAGTCCAAAGAGCAGTCAGGGTTCCCTGCCCTGTGGAAAGTCCAAGGCCCTCCCCCCTCTGTCCATGTCTAGGAAGGTGAACATCCAAGGTGGCTAGGCTCCCACAAAGCCCGAACTTGAAGTAGGATCAAAACCCCGGGCTATTGTCCTTGGCTTCTCATCAGCCCCCATTGTTCGCCATGTTCAGAGAGTCCTGTTTTATCCCATGCTTCTTCCGTCACAGTCCAGCTGGCCTTGGTGAGCTCCCAATAGATCAGCCACACTGTCTCAGTGGTTGGGTGCACCCCTCGTGGTCCTGACTTCCTTGCTCATGTTCTCCCTCCTTCCGCTCCTCATTGGGAACTTGGGAGCTCAGTCTGGTGCTCCAGTGTGGGTCTCTGTGACTCTCTCCATCCATCACCAGATGAAGGTTCTATGGTGATATACAAGATATTCGTCAGCATTGCTGTAGGATAGGGTCATTTCAGGTTCCCTATCCTCAACTGCCCAAGGAACTAACTGGGGACCTCGCCTTGGGCTCCTGGGAGCCACTCTAGGTTCAAGTCTCTTGCCAACCCTAAGGTGGCTCCCTTAACTAAGAATTGTGCTTCTGTGCTCCCCTAACCAACCTTCCTTTATCCCCATCATCCTGTTTCCCCAAGTTTCCCTCATCCTCCCCTTCTCACTTTTCTCTCCCCATCCCCCGATGCTCCCATCCCACCCCACCCCCAAGATCCCAAATTTTCTCCCCGGCAATTTTGTCTACTTCCCATATCCAAGAGGATAATTATATGTTTTTCCTTGGGTTCACCTTCTTATTTAGCTTCTTTAGGATCACCAATTATAGACTCCGTGACCATTATTTATGGCTAGAAACCAATTATGAGTGAGTACATCCCATGTTCATCTTTTTGGGTCTGGGATACCTCACTCAGGATAGTGTTTTCTTTTTTTTTTTCTTTTTTTTTTTTTTAAGCAGACTGGATGTGAGATTTATTACTGAACATGATTTGGTAGGGTACAGGAGAGCACCATGAAAGCCCTCAGGAGTGTAGGGCTCGCCACTTGTCCAGGGGACCACGATTAGGAATATATTTGACCCCACAGCCATCAGGAATGAGTCGCTTCTCAGCAACCATGTCTTCAAATTCATCTGCATTAAACTTAGTAAAGCCCCATTTCTTTGAGATGTGGATCTTCTGGCGGCCAGGGAATTTGAACTTGGCTCTACGAAGAGCCTCAATCACATGTTCCTTATTCTGCAGCTTAGTGCGGATGGACATGATGACCTGGCCAATGTGAACTATTTCCATCCATTTGCATGCAAAATTCGAGAAGTCATTGTTTTTTTACCGCAGCGTAGTACTCTAATGTGTATATATTCCACACTTTCTTCATCCATTCTTCCATTGAAGGGCATCTAGGTTGTTTCCAGGTTCTGGCTATTACAAATAATGCTGCTATGAACATAGTTGAATAAAATGCTTTTGTCATGTGATAGGGCATCTCTTGGGTATATTCCCAAGAGTGGTATTGCTGGGTCCAGGTGTAGGTTGATCCCGAATTTCCTGAGAAACCGAAACACTGATTTCCAAAGTGGTTGCACAAGATTGCATTCCCACCAGCAATGGATGAGGGTACCCCTTCCTCCACAGCCTCTCCAGCAAAGGATATCATTGGTGTTTTTGATTTTAGCCATTCTGACAGGTGTAAGATGATATCTCAAAGTTGTTTTGATTTGCATCTCCCTAATCGCTAAGGAGGTTGAGCATGACCTTAAGTGTCTTTTGGCCATTTGAACTTCTTCTGTTGAGAATTCTCTGTTCAGTTCAGTGCCATTTTCTTTTTGAACCCTTTCCTATTATCATAGACATTTAATTCTCTGATGCAGTCTTTAGCTTGTATAACATATATGTCACATGCCTTCTTATGTTGACATTTGTTGTCTGGGCTCATTGCTGGTTTTCAAATTCCATCAAGACAGTGGACCAGTTTTCTCTTTAGAGCAAAGAAAAAATGAGAAAGACAGAGAGGCTCAGCTATGAAGAAAGACAGAGGTTCAGATGTCGATGTGTTTGAGTTCAAATCCAGATTTAACCACTTACTATGTCTGTGATCTTAAACTTCCCCTCGGTTTTCTCTGCCACAGAATGGAGACCTGGACAACAGCACGCTGTCAGTGTGGGATTAGATAAATACATATGATTGGGGCGAGTGCAAGTTTTATACACCTATTGTTTAAGCATTTTTTTGTAGAGCTTTTCTAAAATAAAAAAGATTGGATAATATTACAGCAAAAAAAAAACAAAAAACAAAAAACAAAAAACCAAACACCACTGAAAAGAATCGATACAGTGAGAAGGTAACAAGTCATTTGTGCCTCTAGAGTAACTTTCGGCAGACATTGTTCAATTAACTTTTTCATTAAAAAGTCTTTATGTTACTTTATGTTATTATCTATTGAGATAATGTGATAATACAATTTGTTGTCTGTCTGTCATAAATTGCTGAAAATTTTATTCATTGTTAAGTGCTTAGAAATATTTATTTCTCTGTTATAGCTACATATCCTATTGATTAAAACAAGCCAATGAATGAGCTCAGATTCAAAGGGAAGGAAAAAAACTGCACCTGTGGGTGGGAGAGGCCACCTGCAAGTGGGTGGCAATCTCTGCAGATGGTTCTCTACCATCTACTCGGTGCTCACAATTTCGTGTTTCTCCCAGGAACATACCAAAATCTAGCAAGCATCCCTCCCTGCAAAAGTGTCATGCAGTTCGTTATTCGTTACTGACAAAGGCCAGAGTTGTGGGGTGTGTGCGAGGTGCTGACATGCATTTCTCTATCTCCAGACCTCGTAGAAGGGACAGTGAGAGACCACGGAGGGCAGAAATAATGCGTGCAGACGGACACCAGCACAGATTTCCAGAGGTGAGTGAGGCCTTCTCAGCCTCCGCAGTTCTAAATGTCAGCATTACGGTGAGCTCTGTGAGCTCTGTGAGCCCTGGAGAACAGCCTCAGGGAACCCCTGCTTGAACTTCTGCCTCATACCCTGAAGAATAATGAGGTTGTTATTTTAAGTTGTGGTTTGTGGATGGCGACCGTATGGCAGTAGCCACGGAAACAGCGTTGGGTTAGGGTTAGCTCACATCACTTTTCTGCTTTTTTTTTTAAATTTATTTTTAAACCCTCAAAGCTTCAACTTGGACTTCGTGGAGAGCCTGAAATTGGATTTCCATTCTTCAACCCCCGTCTCTCTTCGGCTTTTTAGTTCCCCAAATTCCAAAGTCTGCATTAGTCTATGTGGCCAAAATCTTGAAGCGTTTCAATAGAGGCAAACAAGGTCACCGCTTTTAGGGTGAAGAACTGGCTTTCAAAATGCCAAGTCTCTGCGTGGGTTTCAAGTACTTGACCCAACTGGAGACAACAAGGGAATGAAGAAAGGATAAACCACGGACACACGGAGAAACTGGGGTCCAGTGGACTGGGCTCTCTGCCGGCAAGGCCTCCACATCCTAGGATCTCATCGCATGTATTATATTGAATTGAACATGAAGGCTGGGTCCAGCATACAGCTAAAGAAGGAGGTGGGATCATTGCTCACAGTTAAACCCATCAAAGGGAGGCATTTCCTAACTGAAGGCCCCTCTTTTCAGACAACTCCAGTTTGTGTCAAGTTGACAAATCACTAGCCAACACCTGTGGCTCTGTCTTCATATGATGCTTCAACTGAAGGAACTTTGGGTGTTATGATGAAGCAAAAGTGGTATTTATGTACAAAGCAGACAACTTAATGAATTGTCAAGTTTGATCTTTCTTTTCAGGATAATAACATGCAACACCTTACTGTGGAGATTCTAGACGGACAACTCTAGCCAGCAATGCCACCTCAGCATAAACATAGTGTTATCAAGCTGTGATGTTTATTAGTGCCCTTTAAATTGAAACTACTTTCAGCTTAGGCCTGGCTTATTGAGCTATAACCCCATTGTAAATAGAGGAGCATGTGTAATAATGAGGCACCATACTGCAGAGGTAGGAAACCAAATTGCTCCCGAAGCAAGCCACAAAAGGCCAATCCACAGGAATAGAAAGAGCAACAGCCTTATCACAAAAAGTAACCCTAAGGACTGGAGAGATGGCTCAGTGGTTAATTGTATTGGCTGCTCTTGAAGAGGGCATAGGTTCAATTCCCTGTATTCATGTTGCGGCTCACAACTATCCTAACTCCAGTTTCAGGGGATCCAATGCCTTCTTCTGACCTCTGTGGGTATCAGGCTCGCACCTAGTACACACACATATAAACAGGCAAAACACTCACACTCACAAACTAAAATGCATGTATGTGGTAGCTTCAGCAAATGTTTCATCGTTGCAGCTGTTGCATGCAACAGTTTCCCTGCTCCTGCCCTTCCGATGGGGTTTTAAGTTTCCTCTACCAAGGGCTCATTTGTAGGTACCTGCTTCTGTAGAAACCAGTTTTGTTGTGGTAACGCTGCATAACAATCTAAAAGTATTTGCTGTCCATGTTGTTTGTTTTTGGTAGGCTAAAGATAGAGAACATAACCTTGCATCTTCCTACTTCAGAACTCTGTTTTGTTGGAAGAGACACCCCTATCTGCATCTGTTGCTCTTTTGTGTCTTTTGATTGTGGGATAGGGTCTTACTGGGTAGCCGGTACTGCCTCGGAATTTACTCTGTAGCCCAGATTGGCCTTGGATTTTTGGCAATTTTTCTGTCTCAGTTTCCAAGTGTTGAGATACAGGTGACCAGCTCAGTAACTGAAGTAGATTTTCAGGATGATTTTGAGCTGTTATTTACATCTTAAGTGGGCTTATGCAAATTTAATTTTTTACCAGCAGCCAGAAAACATCAACAGTAGTACAAGTGTGTAGGAAAATTGTCTTTTTTTAAATTATAAAGTATTGATAAGTAACACATTAGGATATGACCTTTCAAAAGAAATGCTTCAAAGTCAGTTTTCTTGGTGGGATTTCTCTAAGACAACCATTCATCTCATCTGTAAAAGGTTTGAAGTTCTGGTTTCCGCCACTGTAGAATATGCTGGAAAGAGCAGGCTATTCATTTATCTTTCAAGAATGCCCTGTCGATCTGTGCACTGGGTTTTCTTTTGGATTCATTAGTAAACTCCAGTGGCAAGTACATTATGGCTTTGATCTCTGCCCAGGAAAGAATTATGTGCAGTATTAGAAGGAGAAATTGAAGCTGACTAGCAGGGAATGTATTTGATCTGTGACATCCGTGGGTATGGTGACAATGGCAGTGATTATTTCCTCTGAGTTTTTAAAAAAAAGCCTTTTGAAGTTGTACTTGCTATTATTCTTGTAATAATGCCTTTTCCTGAAGAGGACAGGGAACTAAACTCAGAGTCATGTACAATGAGACATTGTTATGCCAATGTCCGAGTTATATGAGTACCAGTGTATATTAAGTTATGATTATTGAAACTGTATAATAAATAATAAACTAACTTGCCAAACTTTTCTCAATATTTTCCTCTGCATGCAGAACATGCATGGAACAATGACTAATCAGTAAAGGACTTATGAAACCCAGTTATTAAGTGTTTACTTCAAGAGGATGCTTAAGTTATATTCCAACTCTTCTTGGTAATGCATTTGAGCTGCTCAAAATTCACAAATTGTGTATGGGAGCAGCTAGGAAGAGATAGACAGAGATAGACCTCCAAGTCTATGATATAATTGAGGTCAGAGGAAATCACCAGTATATTTAGCATTTTCAGTGTGTGACTTTGAGTGTAGAATATGGGATTGTACTGTGTGAGCCTTGTCCTTGCTGGATATGAAAGGCAACTTGTACCATGGCTCCCCATCGTGTGGTACTCATGCATGGTGTGATCCTCTCACCTTAAGTGTAGGCTGGACTGGTGATTGTTCCCCAAACAGTGACAGTTTCAGTTCAGAGGTTCAAGCAGAGAAAGGTCTGGTGTTCATCTGTCTCACCGTCTTTGGTTCTCTCACTTGCTTTATTTGATGGAAACAAGACACTGTCTTCTGAGTTGCCTTATAGAGGCTCCTGTGTCAAGGAACTTAGAGATGCCTTCAGCCTACTGGCAACCATGGGAGGGAGCTTAGAAGTGGTCTTTCCCTCAGTAGCCTTTATGTGATGCCAGCTATAGCTGACACCTTGGTTTTTACATTGAGGGTGTCCTGAGCTCAAACCCCCGGGAAAAAAGTACCAAGATCCTGATTCACATAAACTCTTAGTTGCTAAAAGTTTATTTGGTAAAATTGTAGGTGAAAAGATGTAAAGCTAGCAAACCCATATATAGAATATTAAATATATGTAAAGCATCTTTAATGGATATTATGCTCATAGATCAACACTACTTTACAGAGGATGTGGTATTGGGAGGTGATTACAGCGCATATAACGTGATGGTCCAAAGGTTGGAAGAAATCTTGATCAGGAGTTCATCAAGTATACAACACACAGCTGATTTTTACTACGTATTTGTCCTTTGCCTGTAAGTTAAATTTTATAGATAAAATAAAACCTTTTGAAATTCATCCCTTACTCAGGTCTTTGAAAAGCAATTCTTCTTCTTCTTCTTCTTCTTCTTCTTCTTCTTCTTCTTCTTCTTCTTCTCCTCCTCCTCCTCCTCCTCCTCCTCCTCCTCCTCCTCCTCCTCCTCCT
>JABTXL010004271.1:552731-584452 GCA_025134845.1 Neodon shergylaensis
TCTCTCTCTCTCTCTCTCTCTCTCTCTCTCTCTCTCTCTCTCTCTCTCTCTCTGTGTGTGCTTGTGCATGAGTGTTTCTTTTTCCCAGCTGTGGGATTATATTTATCCCACTCAAGAAGCAGAAAAGAAAGAAGAAGAACAGAGGATGGTAACTTGAGCTATATGGTAGATGCTCCAGGATCAAAGGAGAAAGTAACCAATCAGAAGAACTTTTATTACCACCAAAGGAAGAAAGATAAATGAGCCAATGAGATAGGTCTACAGAAGAATCCAGTCATGGTAAGTGGTATCAGTCAAGACAGATTTTTTTTGTCTCTTTCTTGCATCAAACCAGATGCCTCTGTGGCCATAAACTTGATTAGCACTCTTCCTGAAGGGATGGGGATAGATTATCCCATTTTCCTAGATGGTACCAACTCAGGGAGAGTTTATGCTTGATTGAGCACAGTTAACCAAACTCTAACAGTGTGTTGCCTAGGAGTAACTGGAATGCTTTGTTGGCAAAAAATGTCCGTTTGAGTTTTATTCCTTACCTCAAGTTTTCCAAGGTCAGGGTAAAATCTAGTTTTGCAAAAGGTGGTGGGGAAAATGGATTTGACTTTGAATAGGTGCCATGCATTCTGCTCAGTCAATTTTAGGGATGCAGCTTTCTTTCCATCAGGAGAGTTATTGATGTGTTGGAATATGAATCTCCCCAAAGCAGTGACTCCCTACTGGAAACTCACAGCAAGGAAGCTCAGTGACATTTGAATTCTCCTCCCTGCCCACTCTCCAGAGAAAAGTCAGGATACCCTCTGCATATTTGTCTCCATGGAGGTTCAGCAAGTGATCTGGATTCATGAACAAATTTATTCCATGGTCAAAGAGCCTGGCTTCAAGTAAAGCTGTTTTTCTTCTCTATTTGTTAACATACAAATCATAATGCTGCTTTATAAAAGATTTCTTGTTTGCATTTTGAGCTGACAGTGAGCAAATTCAGGAAATTATCAGACACAAGGACATTTTCGTCACCTAATGAGTGACATCTCATCTCTATTGAGTTATTATGACTCCAGTTTTGGGTCTTATAAATCAGATGAGTGAACACTTGTCCCATGACAGAACAGCAGCAAATGTTTGTCTTCATATCTTTTGTTTTGTAACGCTTACTGCTAAGCCAGTACAGTCCCAGAGGTATGGACAGCTAGAACAGCAAGGATATGTGAAACATGGAAGAGTTGAAAGCAAATTTTGAGGACTGAACTATATTATTGCTACACTACTATTATCAACGCCACCATCTTACAGGTGTACACTGTGGGTTCCACTGTATTATTGTTATACTGTTATTATCAACGCCACCAGCTTTATAGGTGTACACTGTGAGTCCAATGCCACCATCTTTATAGGTGTACACCGTGGGTTCAATGCCACCATCTTTATAGGTATGAACTGTGGGTTCCAGTTCCCACTCACTGTTCAGTTTCGCTCCTTGAGACCTTCTGTCCCATTGGTTCACTTCCCACAGTACTTTGCTCTTTGCAAAGCTCAGATTTCATTTCAGTAGCATTATCTTTTCAAATTGTCTTCCGTAGCCAGACACACATGACTGTGAAGATTAAGAATTCTGTAGCTTGAGTTTTGTTCAGAATTTTATTACTATAATATCTTATGTGGCAAGTGGCATCTCCATTAAAAATATCAATTAACTCAGACAGAGAAAGGCTAAACATAATTTTTTTGATTAAGCCTGGGCCTGTCTCGACCTAAATTTTAATATTGAAATTTGTAATTACCATTTTAATTTAATCATTGTGAACAGACTATAAATCATGCATGTTAAAATTGGTGCCACTAATGCCATTTCTCTTTTGCTTTGTAAGCTCATTTATTAATGATTTCTTCAGAGATTTAACCTACTTTGGGAAACTTTATGCCTCATTTTCTTTCATGAAACATGTCCATAAAATTCCTATAAAATATTTTAAACAGTTTTTAAGTTTTTGTTATAAACAGAGTGTTAGCTAGTAGCATAATAAATTATGATCAGTTTATATTTGAGTCTTCACCCACTTAATAACTTTGAGATAAATTCTCCTTCATTATGGTTTCTATAGACATTCTTCTTTATGTTTATGTGGATGTGTGTTTATGTGTTTGCTCACATGTGTGGGCATGCATATGTGTTCGTGTGTGTACATGAGTATGTGTATGTATGTAAAGACTGACATCAGAAGTCTTGCTCAATTGCCCTCCCATGTTGCTCGTTTGAACCCGGAGCTCATGGACGAGATGAGTTTGGCTGGCCTGCCCACCCCAGGGATCCTGTGTCTCCATTTTCTCGGTGTAGGAATTACAGGCTGGGCTGCCACAACCACCCTGTGTTTATGTGGGTTTTGAGGATCTGATCTTGGGCCCTCATATTTGTATGGCAACTGCTTTAATCTCTGAGCAATCTCTCCATTCAGGTTTATATTTTTATTTGCCATTTTATAGCCAAGTATGGATATGTTGGATTTGCCTCAACTTTTAGGAATGCATGATATTCACTAAGGAGTTTTATATATTTTAAAAAACTTACCTCTGTACATATGGTTTCATACAAATATGACAATTCATAGATCCTAAAACAGCAATGTATTTTCTTCTCTTTACTGCTTGGGCTTAGATTTCTCTCTCGCCCCTCTCCTACATCCCTTACATCAGTTTTTCCACCCATCTCATGGAGAACAGGTAACAATGGTACGAGTTAGCCCAGCCAATCCTATAAAGATAGCCAATGAATCAATTCATTGTTTATTTGTACTCACATAACACCGTATTCTTCAAATATATAGCATTTCTAAATAAGGGTACCTTTCCCCCTCTATGTTCCTCTCCACAAATATTATTTCATATTAACTTACTGCTTCTTGCTGTTTGACTCAGTAACACCTCCTTTAATCATGTGAATCATGTGACGTACGGCCTTGTTATTTATAATGCTTATATAAAAGCCTGTCGGGTGATGCTGCTCAGCCATTTATTAACAACAGGCATTTTGTTTCCATGCCTAAGCGCCTTTGATTAATGTTGCAATAAACATCTCTACAAGCGTGCTTTCACAAACTATCTTTCATATCTATGGGATGGATTCCCAGGGGCACAATTGCTGAGTTATGGACTATATACAGCCTTAGTTTTAATAGCTTGAGAAGTTGTTTTCCTTAGGGCTGAAATGCTGCAAACTTTAACAATGCACAGAATCACACCTTCCTCTGAATGTGTGTCAGGAACACGTTCTACAGCTCTCTAGAGACTATGGAAGAAGAATAGGACCACACTCCCTTTAATTTGTGTTTTCCTCACTACTAGCAGACTTAGGCTTTTCTTATATGTTGATAGTCTGTTATTCTCTGCCATTTGTATGCTCATCAATTTTGTCCACTTACATCCATTTGGACTGTGTATGTATATGTGGGATTTGTGCAGTATTATAAAGGATACCGATACATCATAGACTAATTAGTCTTTTTGCTCATTTTTATTTTAATCTTTGAATTTGGTTATTGTTTTTAACTACATATTCTTTATTATTGATTTATAATAACTATATAAAATAATGGGTTTCACTGTGACATTGTTATAGTATATTTTGATCACACAGTCTTCATTGCCAACCCTTCATCTTGTCTCCCTGGTTCTCTCTTCTAGTCCCCTAGTAGCTCATTCCACTTTAAATTTTAAAACTGTATTATTTATTTTATGTGCATCGTGTTTTGTCTGCATGTTTGTGTGCCACATGCATGCTTGGTGCCTGTGGAGGCCACAAATGGGCATCAGATCTCCTGGTAATAGAGTTACAAACAGTTGTGAGCTATCACGGGTGCTGGGAATTGAACCCAGGTCTTTTAGAAGAGCTATCAGTGCTCTTAGCTGTTGAGCCATTCATTTATCACTGTCCTCTTTTGTTTCGATGCCTTTTATTGTCTATATTATACACATGAGGAAAACATGTGATACTTATATGGTTTATTGATATAAGGGAACTATGGTTTATTTCCCTTAACATTACAATCTCCAATTACTTTTATTTTTCTGCAAATGACATGATTTTTCTCTTCTTTAAGGATGATTGGCGCTTAATATTCCATTGACTATACTTACCATATATTCTTTTTTCAGGACTTCATTAATGGGTCATAGGCTGATTCTGTTGTTGGTTGTTGTAAATATAACTATGATAAACATGGGTATCATGATGGCTCATCTTCATTGTTGGCTTGACTGGGTTTAGATTCACTATGGCAACCCTGAATGTGGGTGACACCATTCCATGGAATGGATCCTGAGCAGAATAAAATGGAGATGAAAAGTGACCAGCTTCCTTACATCACTTACATACATCCTGATCCCCAAGGAGTAGGCAGAGAGGAGAAGAGAGAAGAGGAGAGGAGAGGAGAGAAGAGGAAAGGAGGGAGGGAGGGAGAGGGAGAGGGAGAGAGAGAGAGACTGGGCTTGCTTGGTGTTGGTTTTTGAAACCTCAATAATGTAAGGAAGTAAGTAATAAGTCATGTTGCCATGACTTTTTTTTTTTTGCTGTAATGGACTGTGCTCTCAAACCGTGAGCCACAACAAACTTTTCTTTAAATTGTTGAACTAGGATCCTCTGGAAGAGTTCTAGATGTTCATAACTGTGAAGTCATCTGTCCAACCTTCTTTATACATTTTAAAAATATTGTCTTAGTCACCTTGCTTGTCTTAGTCACCTTGCTTGTCTTAGTCACTGTTCTGTTGGTGCGAAGAGATGGCATGACCATGGCAATGCTTATCATAGAAAGCATTGAATTGTGGCTTGCTTATATTTCAGAGGTTTAGTCCATTTCCAGCATGGTGTGATATGGCGGCATGCAGACAGACATGGTACTAGAGAAGTAGCTGAGAGTCCCACATCTGGGCCCATAGGCAGCAGAAAGTGAGTGGGAGCCAGTGGGCCTGGCTTGGGTTTCTAAAACTCCAAAGCCCACCCCCTAGTGACAAACTTCCTCCAACAAAGACACACCTCCTAATTCCTCTAATATCTCTTAGGTATTGCCATTCCCTGATGACTAAGCATGCAAATATATGAGCCTATGGGGGCCATTTCTATTCAAACCACCACGGAGAATCCTTTTACTGGGGCTTGCCTACAGGTTTAGATGCTTAGTCTGTGATCATTATAGTGGGAAGCAGACAGTCACAGAGCTGGAGAAGTAACCGAGAAATTCATATCCCCAGGCAGTAGGCAGGGAGGGAGAGAGAGAGAGAGAGAGAGGAGGGCGAGGGAGAGGGCAGAGAGAGAGCAGAACTAGGACTGTTGTGGGTTCTGAAACCTCCAAGTCCACCCCCAAGGACATATTCCTCCAAAAGGGCCACACCTTTTTCAACAAGGCCGCACCTCCAATCTTTCAAAAACAGTTCCACCAACTGGATACTAATTTCAAACATATGATCTAAGGGGCCATTCATATTCAAGCCACCACACTGCTCTTGCTGAGATTTAAATCAGCATATTACGAATGAAGGGAAAGGATAGCCTTATCTTACTCCTGATCTCGGAGGAAACACTGTCAGTTTCTGTCTTTTCGGTGTAATGCTGGATATATTTATCATATATGTACTTTATTATCTGAGGTATGATCCTTCTATTTCAGATTTTCTCATGTTTTTTTTTATCATGAAGGGTTATTGAATTTTGTCAAAAGTGTTTTCTACATCCATGATATCACTACATGACTTATGACAATGATTGTATTTATTTGTTGTGTTGTGTCTACCAATTTGTAAATGACCTGCCCTGATGTACCTGGAACGGAGTCAGCGTATCATGATACATATGATGTTTTGAGCATGCTATTGAATTCAGCCTTAACGCAATTTATTGAAAATTTCTTTGCTTCATTGATACTTGGCATTATTATTTTATTCTCCATTCAATAACTTCAATCCTGGTTTTCATTATTTCCTTCTGCTAGTTTTGGGTTTGACTTGTTGCTTTTTTTCTAATGCATTGAGATGCTCTCTGAAGTTACTGGCTTGGAAGTCTCTCTGGTTTTATCATGTAGGTCCTCATAACTGTCACTTCATCTCTTAGAGCATCTTTGATGGATCCTATAGATTCTGAGAAGTTGTGCTCTCTGTGTGCTTGGTGCCCACAGTACTTGTGGACATAAAGATCACTTAGTCGGAGGATATTTGAAGCAGCTTTCCTTGTATCATGCAGAGAAGTACAAATTTTCTGGATGACAGTTTGACAGCACACGAAAGGATTCAAGAATGAATCCTCAAAGTGATTTAAGGATTTATCTTTTCACATGTTCAACCAAGCTCTATTTAAAAGAGAAAAACCCAACAATAAGCTAGGTGGATTACAATATAATGCTTCTTTTTTATGACCTTCTTATGTTTTGATTTTTCCTCAAGAATCATGCATTACTTTTAGTGTTAACTTGTTTTCCTTTCTTACTTTGAGACTCTTTTATTTTTTGAATGAGAGAGGGAGGGTCTCAATTTATAGTTCAGGCTGACCTGGAACTCACTATGTAGCTAAGATTAGCCTCGAACTTTCGGCAATCTTCCTCCTACCTACATACATGCAAATAATGAAGAATCAGGTAGTTTTGATCAGTTCTAAGTCACATAGACATAACCCAAATGACGAATGTACATTCATTGCCAAAATATGACAAAAATTTGTGTTTTTTTTGTTTCTTGGGCATTGCAATATTTATTTAGAAGGACACAAAGGATGATACATTCAGTTTTGATAATCACAACAAAATTAGACAAATTTCTTCCCATTCAATTTCCATTCACACAGTTTCTCCCTTCTAACCGTCTATAACATCCAAATGCAGCAAATGGGTGCTGTTTCTTTTCTTCTTTTCTTCCTTCCTTCCTTCCTTCCTTCCTTCCTTCCTTCCTTCCTTCCTTCTTCTTTCTTTTTTTTTCTTTTGTGACAGGGTTTCTCTGTAGCTTTGGATTCTGTCTTGGAGCTCTGTTTGAGGCTGGCCTCAAACTCACAGTGATCCACCTGTCTCCTGAGTGCTGGGATTAAAGGCATGTATCCCCACCACCTGGTGTGTTTCTTTTCTCCAGTAGATTCTGAAAATGGGTTTAGATCTCACATGCATTTCTTGCATTAAATTACAAAGTATTAAAAGATGGGTACTGTGGTGCACATCTGTAATTTTTAATTGCAGAGGCTAAGGCAGGAGGATACTGAGCTGGGGGTTAACCTGGCTATCCTGTGAGACCTTGTCTCAAAAACAATGCAGATCACCCCACAAAATAACAACAACAAACATAAAACATTACAATCTTATAAAAAAAGGGAAAGGAGATTGAGTACAGGGGGAGCTAACCTGGTATTGAAAAAAAACATAGACGAAGGGAAAACACAGAAGAAAAGAGGGGCTTGTGAGTTGTAATTATTTTAATATTTTCTAGTTTTAAAAATCATAATAGATCCTGCGTTTAAAATGATATACACTTGTTTCTCTTCTATATAAGAGATACCATAAATTCTTTGAACAAATCTACTTTGTTATGTTGTTGGGTTTAATCAAAATAGTACTTGCAAATCTCTGCCCTTCAGATAGACTCTTCAGGTACCTGGTCACCAGGACTTGGATATTTTAGTCCTCAATAAATCTCAAGTTTTTTCCCTCCTTTCCATCCCCCACCCCACCGCCACCCCAGCACTGGTCTAAGCTATTGTCAGCTTTCATTTGGCTATCTATAGTCGTCTCCAAAGTGCCCTCTGCAGCCACTGCGTACCATATTCATCCATGTCTAGAATACTGAAGATCAATACTTTCAATGAACAAATTTAGTCGATCCATCTTCATGATGAAAACTGTGAAAACATTTCTTCTGAAGATGAAGACAGAATTGACTGATATGGCCTACCACAAGGTCCATTTACTTCCTGCTATCATCTGGATGTGGTTTATCTTAAAAATATTCACATCCTATAAGCCTGGTCCTTAATGTGATGTTGTTGAGCGGTGGAATTCCTTTTTATTTACTTATTTATTTCTATTTACAAAATTTAAAGACTTATTTATTTTATGAGCTTAGGGGTCTTACTAATATATGTATATGTGTGTACCACAGTTGTGCCTGGTGCCTATGGAACTCAAAAACGGGATGGTGTTACTTTTAAGAGGTTGGGTTAATTAGGAATTAGGTGCTTTCCCATCACGAATGGATAATGGACAAATGCTTCCAAGCTTTATAGATTTTTGGATTTGTTTGTCAGGCATGTAGCATATTTACCCTATATTACTTAATATTTATTTTTTAAAAGTGGGGATAATCATGCCTATACTATTGAAATTGGGAAGAGGATAAAATAAGTGGACACAATACCTTGCAAATATGGCAGACATTCAGTCATTGCTGTCATTGTCCTCACCGCTTTGTGATAATTCTGCTTTCCTGGTGTTGAGAAACCGGCCTTTGACTGTGGTCTTATAAATTTTTTATTCGCACTGGGACTGTTTTTGAGAATTGGACTTTACCTCGTGGTATTTCATTACAGAGCAGTGCTTCTCAACCCGTGGGCCAAAACCCCTTTGGGTCAATTCGTAGGAAGGAAAATACATCCTGAATATCAGATATTTACATTATGATTCATAACACTAGCAAAACCGCAGTTATGAAGTAGTAACAAGATAATTTTATGGTTGGGGGTCAGCACAACACGAGGAACTGTAGTAAAGGGTCACAGTATTTGAAAGGTTGAGAACCGCTGTTCTAGAAGATCCAGTATTTCTGTCTTAGAGATTTACAGGGCACTCCTTTTCTCCTCTGTCAACAGCTTACTGAAGTTGGTGATGGCTTCAGAGGTTTGTGTTTTCAAGCACCCACTGTCTTGCAAAGGTTTTGTTTCTTTCTTGACAGAATTTCTAAGCAAGTTCTCCCATGAAATTGTTTAGAAAGGATGAGCTAATTCTTCTTGGAAACAACCCAGTGACTCCATTTGAAGTGATATTGGTGCCAGGGAATTGCAGAGAGAGGGCACTTCATAACAGACACGTTATTAACAACCGTCAGACTGTGAGGCTTTTGGGTTTTCTTTGTCTATTTTGTTTCTACCTAGAGTCTTAACTTTTCACATTGTTTTATTAAATAAACAATCCTGACACTTCACAGGTGCCATTGAAACTCATGTTATTTTACTTTGTTTCTCGAGAAACCTAAACTGTCAGATTTACCCAGCTCTGTCTTCCCTCCCTCTCTTCTGTACTTTTCTCCCCTTCTTCCCAAAGTTGATCAAGAAAAGGAACAGAGACCACACGTGAAAAGCAGAACCAATGTGTTGGAATGTCATCTGTAATTGCTCCTGCCTTTTGCACATTGGAAACGTATCTTTCTAAGACTCACTTGAGGTTGGCCATGTCTCGTTGGGAAGGTCAGCCTATTGATAGAGTCGTTCTTGGTGTTTATACAAAAATTCTTTCTGCTATTAGTTGCTGTTTATGACTTGTGTCTTAAACAAAATATAATAGATAGACCATACCCTCTAAAGTACTTTGGCTCCAAATATATTTTGGACTCAGGAAGAGTATTAGAATATGATTATAAAAAAACTTCAATTTTTAAATTGTTTTCAGATGTGCAAGTTTCTAAGTTTTAATTAAGCTGTCCTCTAATTTAGGAATTATTTTGAAATATCATTTGCAAACTGATTTGCAAATTTTATAGTGATGTTAGCTTTATAAATTTTTATGGCTTGCATAGCTGAAGCAATACAATACTAATCATAATTAGCTACTGGCATTTTGTGTGACAGGCACTGTGTCCCAGCCACAAATAAGACTTCACTGTGTCTTCTTGCTTAATGAAAGATGGCACAAATGGCATTCTTTCAGGTCAAACTAAACTAAATCAGTACACCAAAACTTTCCTAATGCTTGGTTTTGCCTTGGATACCAAAAGGGAAATACAAAGTTACATTCTGTTTCAGGTCTAAATTATTTCCATGGATAATGAGTTTAATTGATTTTTACCTTTTTTTGACTATATTAGGCGAAAAATCCAAATCTATAGTAGTCAAATATCTGTCAATTTAGCACAGTTTTTAAGGGCTTGAGACTGGAGACAAACTGATATATAGCGTAGAAACTTTAACTCCTTTATAGTCATTAAAAATAACACTGGGCAGGCAGTGGTGCACGCCTTTAATCCCAGCGCTCGGGAGGCAGCAACAGGTGGCTCTCTGTGAGTTCAAGGCCAGCCTGCTCTACAGAGTGAGTTCCATGACAGCTAGAGCTACTAGTAGAGAAACCTTGTTTCAAAAAACAAACAAACAAAAAAATTGTTGATTGGAATGTGCTCCACCATGGATTGTTATCTAAAAAAGTGTTCATTTCTTTTAGATTTTCTAGTTTTGTGGCATACAGGCTTTTGTAGTAAGATCTAATGATTCTCTGAATTTCCTCTGTGTCTGTGGTTATGTCCCCCTTTTCATTTCTGATCTTATTAATTTGCAAATTCTCTCTCTGCCGTTTGATTAGTTTGGATAGGGGTTTATCAATCTTGTTGATTTTCTCCAGGAACCAGCTTTTTGTTTCATTGATTCTTTGGATTGTTTTCTGCGTTTCTATTTTGTTGATTTCGGCCCTCAGTTTGATTATTTCCAGTCTTCTACTCCTCCTAGGTGAGTCTGCTTCTTTTTTTTTTCTAGAGCTTTCAGGTGGGCTGTTAAGTCTCCAATGTGTGCTTTCTCTGTTTTCTTTAAGTGGGCACTTAGTGCTATGAACTTTCCTCTTAGGACTGCTTTCATTGTGTCCCATAAGTTTGAATATGTTGTTTCTTTATTTTCATTGAATTCCAGGAAGACTTTAATTTCTTTCTTTATTTCTTCCTTAATCCAGGTGTGGTTCAGTAGTTGACTGTTCAGTTTCCATGAATTTGTAGGCTTTCTGGGGGTAGCCTTGTTGTTGAATTCTAACTTTAATCCATGGTGATCTGATAAGACACAGGTGGTTACTAATATTTTTTTGTAATTGTGGATGTTTGCTTTATTACTGACTATGTGGTCAATTTTCGAGAAGGTTCCATGAGCTGCAGAGAAGAAGGTATATTCTTTCCTATTTGGGTGGAATGTTCTATAGATGTCTGTTAAGTCCATTTGCTTCATTACGTCCATTAATTCTCTTGTTTCTCTGTTAGGTTTCTGTCTGATTGACCTGTCCATTGGTGAGAGAGGAGTGTTGAAGTCTCCTACTATTAGTGTGTGTGGTTTGATGGCTGCCTTGAGTTTTAACAACGTTTCTTTTATGTACGTGGGTGCTTTTATATTAGGGGCATAGATATTCAAGATTGAGACTTCATCCTGATGAACTGTTCCTGTTATGAGTATAAAATGCCCCTCTCCATCTCTTCTGATTGATTTAAGTTTGAAGTCAACTTTGTTAGAGATTAGTATGGCCACACCTGCTTGTTTCTTAGGTCCATTTGCTTGATAAGCCTTTTCCCAGCCCTTTACTCTGAGTAGGTGCCTGTCTTTGTGGTTGAGGTGTGTTTCTTGTAAATAGCAGAATGTTGGATCCTGTTTTCTTATCCAATCTCTTAGCCTGTGCCTTTTTATAGGTGAGTTGAGTCCGTTGACATTAAGTGATATTAATGACCAGTGGTTGTTAACTCCCGTCACTTTTTTAGTCGTAGAGTTTGTGTGTTTCCCTTCCTTGAGTTGTGCTGGTGAAGGGTCTCTAGATGTCTGAGTTATTGTGGTCATTGTTGGACTCCTTGGTTAGTGATTTTCCTTCTATTACTTTCTGTAAGGCTGGAATTGTGGCTACGTATTGTTTAAATTTGTTTTTATCCTGGAAAGTTTTATTTTCTCCATTTATAGTGAATGAAAGCTTGGCTGGGTATAGTAGTCTGGGCTTGCATCCATAGTCTCTTAGTTTCTGAAGTACATCTATCCAGGACCTTCTGGCTTTCATGGTTTCCATGGAGAAGTCAGGTGTAAGTCTGATAGGTTTACCTTTACAAGTAACTTGGCCTTTTTCTTTTGCAGCTCTTAATATTCTTTCTTTATTCTGTATGCTTTGTGTTTTGATTATTTTATGGCGAGGGGATTTTTTTTTTTGATCCAGCCTATTCGGTGTTCTGTATGCTTCTTGAACCTTCATAGGTATATCTTTCTTTAGGTTGGGAAAGTTTTCTTCTATAATTTTATTAAATATATTTTCTGGGCTGCACTTCTTCTCCTTCTTCTACTCCTATTATTCTTAGGTTTGGTCTTTTTATTGTGTCCCCGATTTCCTGAATATTTTGTGATGAGAGTTTGTTGGACTTGCTGTTTTCTTTGATCAGTGTGTTTATTTTCTCTATGGTATCTTCAGAATCTGAGATTCTTTCTTCTATCTCTTGTATTCTGTTGGTTATGCTTGTTTCTGTAGTCTCTGTTTGTTTACTTAAATTTTCCATGTCCAGCCGACCCTCTGTTTGTGTTTTCTTCTTTGCCTCCATTTCAGTTTTCAAGTCTTGAACTGTTTCCATTATCTGTTTGATTGTTTTTCCTTGGTTTTCTAGGGTATCATTTACTGATTTATTCAATTCTTCAAACTTTCTGTTATATTTCTCATCCATTTCTATAAGGGCGTTCTTTACATGCTGTTTAAGGGCGTCAATCACTTTCATAAAGTCAATTTTTTCTACTTCTTCTTGATTAAGGTGTTCATGTCCTCCTGTTGTGAGGTCGCTGGTTTCTGGTGGTTTCATGTTGCTTTTCAGATTGTTGGGTGAATTCTTGCATTGGCGCCTGCCCATCTCTTCCTCCGAATGCTCCCCTATGGATCTTCTTTAACAGGATCAGGTCTTCTTGCCTACTGATGTATCTTCCCAGTGATGGCTCTCCCCAGTGATAGCTCTCCTGGTGCCGAGATCAGATCTCCGAGCCCAATGATGGCTCTCCCCAATGCTGGCTCTCCTGGCGCCGAGTTCAGGTCTCCATGCCCAGTGCTGGCTCTCCTGGCGCCGAGATCAGGTCTCCGGGCTGGTTGGGTAGCTCGTAAACAAAGCGCCTACCTTGCTTGGTGCAGGCAGGCTATTGAAACAAAGGAACTCCTGCCCACCTGGGTGCCCTGAGGATTCGGACCCAGTGCCCAGACAGGCTGAGCTGGGTGATGTTATGTGCCCACAGAGGGCAGAGGGGCCGAAGAAGGGAGGGTTCTGGATGCAAGCTGGGTGGGATAGGAAGAAAGAGGCAGTATGTAGGGAGTAGAGGCCCTGCAGAGAGCCCAGGAAGGATAGGGGGTTGAGCAACTTCCTAGTTCCCTGTCCCGGGCTGATGCCACGGGGTCAGCAACTCACCCCGTGCTGGCTCTCCTGGCCAACCCTTTGCATTATTAAGCATCTAAGAGGACACTAGGAAAAGTCCATTCTGGATAAGTGCTGTAATGGAGTCTGGGAGAGGACAGCCATATAGCAGAAAGATAAAACTGTGACTGGGCACAGTAAGCCATAACCTGAAATCTCAGCACCTGAGGTAGAAGGAAGAACATCAGGAAAAGCCAGCATCAGTTAAATTCCAAGGCCATTTTGGATACACACAACCCCATCTCAAGAAACAAAACACACAGACAGCAACAAAAAAGCAACGAAAGACAAAACAACCACACCCTTTCCCAAGGGTAAAGGATAAAATTCTTGCTTGATTTCCATAGGCATTGATTGCAAATCTCATGCTCCAGTTTCCTCTGGATTCTATAGTCTAGAAGATCTGAAGTAAATGATTAACTAGATGAAAACTACCCGCATTAGGAAGCATGAGTCCCCAGCACAGAAAAGATTTAATATTAAGTACAGAATGATTAAGACCATAAGGAGTCATATCTTTGTTACATTATAGATTTTTGTACAGTGCTTGGCACAGAACATCCATCCTGTATCTTATCATCATCATCATCGTTATCATCTTTGTCATATGTAGAACCTGATCAAGTGAAGTCAGTTTATAGCTACGCTATGAAGTATTCAATTAAGGAGTTGATTGAGACTCAGGATCCTTGACTATCAGAGTGTCCCCCTAGTATGATTAGCTTTTCTGCGACTATGATGTGGCTTCCAGTGAGTACCCAACCCAAAAACTCGCTGTGAGAGCGTCCACTGCTGTTGACAAGGCGCTTCTCCTCTTTTTTTTCATGGAATAGCATTGTAATAACAAGATGCACGCAAAATAGCTTATACTTAGAATCCCAGCATTTGGAGGCAGAGGCAGGAGGATTATTCTAAGTTTAAGAGCAGCCTGGTCTCTATAGCAAATTCCAGGCAAACCAGTGCTACAGACTGAGACCCTGCTTCAACCATACCTAATAAATAAATACACAATAAAAAGTAAACGAGGAAGGGTTGTGTTGGGTGCTGAGATTGTAGTAGTGGATGATGGATGAAGTCTGTGTACGCATGAAGCCCCCGTGGTAGAGAGACCTCAGAGGCTGTGCTAATTTCAACAAGGCACATGCTTTTCACATCCATTGTAAACGTGTCTGGTTTTGTTGTTTTATTTGGAGCAATTGGATTATTGATCTTGTTTTAGCCATTTAATGTCTGAAGAATTATTACCTTTTACTATAAAGATGTCTGCTTTTAGATCTTCTTGTTGATTTTTTTTTAGGTTGCGGTTTTCTAAAATGCTAACCAAGTGCATGATTTAATGCCTGATACATTTTTCTCCTTCTTATTTGATTTACTAAAATTTAAATAAAGATCATCTGGTTAGGATATAAGTGTTTTAAAAATGAGATGCCCCAATCAACACATATTTAAATGTAGTCAAAATTCTACAGCTTAAGTCACTGAATAATAGTTGGCCAAATTATGGTAGGATCCAAACAGCTGTTTGACAGCTTGTCAGAGTGGAGAGTGATTCCTTGCTGAATGGTAATTAAAATCACAGCCCAAACCAGTGATTTAATAAGTATTTTGAACTTTAATTCAGAGCTTCTGTGTGTGCCACTTTAATCAGTAAGGTCTCCTGACAGTAGGGCTGGTAATGGAGCTGTGTGATTGATTTTCTCATGATTATTTCTTACATTCTACAATCTTCATTTTTCTTCTTGACAGAAAACATTTCTTAGTCTATCTTTCTTTCTTTAATTTTTCTTTCTGAGACAGGGTTTCTCTGTAGTTTTGGAACCTGTCCTGGAACTAGATCTTGTAGACCAGGCTGGTTGAACTCACAGCGATCTGCCTGCCTCTGTCTCCTGAATGCTAGGATTAAAGGAGTGTGCCACCACTGCCCGGTGTTTAGTCTATCTTTCTAAAGACAAATTGTGGGTAAAAGTTAAGTGGTGCTTGAACATTCAGAAATGTCTCTGTTTCATGGATGGCCACAGTTTGGTTGCATATAGACTTCAAAGCTTGTAGTTTGGGCAGAAGTGGAGTGTCAGCAAACACAATGCCAGAGCACTGGAAAGCATGTGCCTCAGTTGACTTTACAGCTTTTGTTCTCGACCATCGCTGTGACACTATGACTGAGCTAACCTGTTAGGAAGCTCTTTAGATTACCTGAGAGCCAGGTGAGTGAGCACAGCTGAACCCAGAAGAAAGCCAGGGCTCAGATCAGCCTACATTGGCAGCTTGTGCACAGAGACCCTAAACGTCTGTTATCACTTCATGATTCTGGTTGGGGGATTGTGCCTTCATACACAACACACCTGTGACATTTGATATCCATCACAACAGGTACATTTCTCTGCCTCTTGGAAGTTTCTGCTCCCCTGTCTTCTCTCCACAGGGCTACTGATGAAAAGCACAAAGGAAATGTGATCCTTCTTATTGTATTGCTAAAATGTTGCTATGGTTTAGATAGGGTTGAAATTTGTCCACCAAGATTTTACATCTTTGAGATGTGGTCCTCACTGTTGGTGATGGAGCAGTGGTAGGATTCTTAAGTGACCAGGCCTTTTAGGAGTTTTTAGGACATTGAAATGAATTCACATAGTTTTTGCGGGGCTGCACGAGTCATTCTTGAGAGAAGATTGCTGTTAGAAAAGTAAGCCTGGTCCTTCCACTTCTTTCTGACTTTCTGTCTCTTGCTTGTTCATGTGTTAACAGCACAGTGATGTCATCACCATGAGGTCCACAGCACAGCAGAGCAAAAGGCAACAACATGTCCTCATATCTCCAAAACTATGAGCTACATAAACCTTTCTAAAACAAAGTCACTCATTTCAGCCCCAGTGGATATATCTACATCACAGCTCTGTGTCCTGTGGCTCTGGGAACATGGTGGATAGGGGCTGGGAAGATTGTAAGAATCAGAACAGCAGGAAGTCTGCTGTGAAACAGTCTCTCATAGAAAAGGCTGCACAAAGAAGACCAGAACAAAGGCAGTATAAACAGCCATGGTGATGTGGAAGTGGGAAATTATCTTGGGGTCCCAGCTTTTGACAAAGAACTACAGGAGAGACGGAGAGTTAACCTCAGTTCAGGGTAAGCCCCTAATTGGTTGTTCAATACACAGTGGTTATCTCTGCAACCATATACACATAAACAACAAACATGGACTCAGCATGTTATGTTTATATATCTAGCACATATATACATACATATATTTGTAACTAACAATAATAAATGGAAAAAAAGCTATCAGTGTCAGAGAGTGGGGAGGGATCTACTTGGAAAGAGTTGTAGAGAAGGGACTTGGGAGGGTGTGGAGGGAGGAAAGGGAAAGTGGAAATGTTGTAACTATAATTATATTTTAATTTAAAATCTCCAAAAAAGGGAGAAATTTCTATGTAATTCAGTAAAAAAGCAAAGATAGCACACTCTTGTCACTACCAACACTTTTAGATCACTGCAACTAAAGCCCCAACTATGAATACCCTACTAGGATGGTGGCAAAGGGAACCACACTAAGGAATCAAAAAATAATGACAAGGTCAGTACATAGAGAAGTGTATATACATATATATATATATATATATATATATATATATATATATATATATATTAAGAAACAACAGAACAATTGAAAACCCATGTTTTCTGGGGACGACTGTGGTGGACATATCTTGGCAAGGTTGATTTTTAAGAAGCCATGCACATCTATTAATATGAAATTAAATGAAATTACTTAAAAATCCTTGTTATTAACCTAGTGGAATAAGAAGTGATATCAATATCAAAGATTTGGCAGCAAGGGATACAAAGAAACTTTTAAGAATTGAGTCTCTTAAAGACATGATCTCCTGAGTAAATTGAGAGCAGGAGGACCATGGGAAAGGATAAAAGGGGAGGGGAGAGGAAAAGAGGGGACCAGAGAAAAACACATAGCTCAATAAAATCAATAAAAAATTAAAAAGGAAGATAATAAGCAAAGGCTTAGGGTACAAAAAAAAAGAATTGAGCCTCTTGGCACTAGCGAGAAAGATCCATGGTTAAGAGCACTTGCTGCTCTAGCAGAGGACCAAAGTTCAGTTGCCAACACCCATAGAGTGGCTTATAACCATCTATAACTTCAGTCCCAGGGACCTGTACCTCCTTCAGACCTCTGTGGGCATGAGGTACAAATGCCATGTACTTATATATACTTTGGCAAGAGTCATACATACCACACACCTTTATACACATGGGTAAAGCACTCATGTACATAAAATAAAAATTAATCTTCAGAATAGTCTCTAAAATAGTAAAAACAAAATGCCCAAATGAGTTTAGGAAGGGCACTCTATCAAGTTAATTTCACAGAGGAATAAGAGGGTAAAAGAGCAAGGTGTTATTGTAAACCTGATGACAATGAAAGAATATGATTAGCAGGAAGAAGGCTTTTCCTGCTCATTTAAAACAGAAACTCAGTTCTAAGCATGGACAAAGAAGCAATACTCCAAAGATTTTGTTTCATTTTCGTGTAGAAAAAAAATCATTGTGCTGAAAAGCTGCAATTATAAGGTTTCCAAGTTAATGGACTATGTATTTTTTTATTTTTTTTATTTATTTATTTTTATTAAAGATTTCTGTCTCTTCCCCACCTCCGCCTCCCCTTTCCCTCCCCCTCCCCCATTCAATGGCAATGGGTTTTTATTCCGACTATGTATTTTTTTGTATTTTTTATTTTATTTTTTAAAACATTTTTATTGTTTTTATTGAGCTATATATTTTCCCATACCCCTTCCTTCCTTCTTTCTTCCCCTCCACCTTCCCCTCCTGCCCGCCACACTCCTAATTCGCTGGAGCAGTGGATTGTAGTCTGGTTATCTTTTGCTTTGCTTTATGTCTTCTATCCACTTATGAGTGAATACATACCGTGTTTGGAGAGATACATTGATTTACTGGTATAATGAAAAGTCATTGGGCATCTGCTTAATGCTATATTGTAATTGACTTCTAAACCTCACCCCCAAATCAAAGAAAAAGAGAGAAATTTACCCTTTAGCAAAATTTATTTCATTAGGAATGAGTATTTTATATATAATTTTTGTCTTGTTCTGACATTTACTGATCCAGTATCTAGTGCTGTGGTTCTCAACCTTCCTAATGTCATGGCCTTTAAAATACAATTCCTCATGTTGTAATGAGCCCCAACCATAAAACTATTTTCATTGTTACTTTAACTGTAATTTTGCTATGTTATGAATCATAATGTCAGTATCTGGTATGCAGGATGCCTGATATGAGCCCTTCAGAGGGGCTGTGACCCACAGGTTGAGAACCACTGGTCTGCAGGAAAGGAGGAAGACCAGAATGAGGTCTACTTAGAGTTGTCTTGACAAGATTCCCTTGCTCTCTCTTGGGGTGGAGACTCATAATTAAATCATGTGCAGATTATCACTTCAGCACATCCTAATGCACACACGGCTTTAATAGAAAGAAACCAAATAGCGTAAAAGGTTAAATGCATGGCCTCAGCATCAGCCTCTTTATTGTAACTTCACTGGCAAGTGGATAACTAATTTTAATATGTCATTTTACTTTGATTTACTCTCTGAAAGAAACAGAAAGATTTGATCCAGGCAAAAATGGAGTGGCACTTCAAGACTCTGCTTAGTTAAGCGTGCTCACATATGAAGAAGTTGACTTGGATTTCGGTGTCGTTTTGCACTGTGCTTTCCTTGGAAAACTTGCTTAGAAGCCTGCTCCACTTGACACACTAGTTTTTTGTGGTATCCCAACTTGTATGTGTTACTAGTTTTTCACAGTGTATTTTTGTCTGGAATGAGCAGAACCTAAACTGAAGTATTAATATCTGTGAAATATTTTCACAAAAGTTATACGTTAACAAACGAGTGAGTGGTTGATCTGTATTCCCATGGTAAACCAGTATTTAAGTAAATACCTCCATTCCAAATCCTACTGGCACTCACAGCATTCCCACGAAACCTATTTTAAGTGCTATGTTCACATTTTGGCTTGAGTTACTGTACACGAGTCTCACATATGGATGTAATAAAATCCCTCAGGATAATTTCTTTGCTGATGTGGCCTAGGATGGTTATTTCTGAAAACTAGGACCCCAGATCTCAGTGTCCCATAGATACGTTCTCTATAAGATAGTTTTCACATTTTGTAATTTGTCAATGCTGAGGTTATAAAACGCTTGTATGTTTGCAGATATCTGACTTTGTGTTTCCTTCTCCCATGGTAGCAAATTAGTGTTCCTGTCTAGTTATGCACCAGTGCGGGGGTCTTCACTTCTCTGTAGTCAGTAGGATGCTCTAGCCTTACACGTATTGGGTTGTCTCATCAGAATCTAGGACAGAACTGTTGCCCTTGCACAGAGCGATGCTCCAGGAGTTGATAAGGGAGGACTCAGTGAGAATCGTCTCAGCAAGAAGTATGCCTTTGTCCTCAGACTCACCCTTATCCCCTAAACCTCTATCATGATCGAAGGCTGCCTTTTCTTATTCTTTCTAAATATCTCTAAGTTAATGCGAACCCTCTCCTTTGTTCTGTTCTGTAACCGTTTCCATAAGATCCCGAATTTTACTTCCTTCAAAATTGTAGTATAGTTTCTCTTGTTACAGTAGCGATTCAGTTCTGCTGGGGCATCTATTTCTCTTGTTACGGTAGCGATTGGGTTGGCTGGGGCATCTATTCGGGGATATTCCCACTGGAGAGCAGTCATCTAATTATCTGGCTTAGCTCACTGTCATAAATTATGGCCACTCCCACTCGACCCCTGAGAAAGTGGACAGACTTTTCTAAACCAAGAGGCTAACAAGAACTGACTTCTGTGGCTGCTGAGGATAGCAGACAGTTTTCTTTCAATCTAAGCGTCTTTGATGAGGACTCAGAATATTTCTGTCCGGGCAGCTAACATTTACTGCCCCTTTCTGATGTCAGTTCTTTCTGCGTATCATCAAATGTGCCAGTACTCGGATGAAGGACAGTGCTCTTATAATTTCAGCCTCTTTTGAATAATTTTATTATGCATGCATACAAATTTCAAGTTGTCTTATAAATTAGTCACTTGAGAATACTGTTTTAACATAGTCATAAAAAGAATCCTTTGCTTGTTGAGTTTAAATTTCTTTAAAATGAGGGGAACAAACCATACAGTTAATAGTGCTCTATTAAAATTGCTAAATATACTTTAACATTACTTACAATTTTATAGACCTTTAAATTCCCAATCCATCTTTATTGCTTTAAAATGTAGTCTTAGAATTGTTTACTTTTTTAAAAATTAAAGCTACTGATATTTGACTTTTCTTATATTTTGATAATTTAAATTCAATAAATGTTTTCTGCTTATTTCCTGTATGGTAAAATAAATGCTGGGGCTTTCTTCCATTAGTGCAAAAACGTCCTGTCTCTGACCTCTGTTGCATTCTCTTTATCATTTTGGTAGAGTAGAACCTCTTCTCTTCATGACTAAAATGGTCAGGTCTTGAAAAAACAGTCCTGCCCTTATCTTTATTGGTATTCCAACCCTACCTTCTCCCTGGCTGGAGTTGAAACATGAACTGGTGCAGGTTTGATCGAATAATGGTGTTCAAATAGCATGTCCAACATCCTGGAAATTATAACGGTGATTGAGTGTGGGAAAATGATCTTTAAAGATCTGATTCAGTTAAGAATATTGAGGTGAGGTGTTTATTCTGGGTGACCCAAGGATACCCTAAATGTACTGGAATTTACCTTTGTAGGAGGGTTAACACAAAGCCTGGAATGAGACATCCATGAGTAAGAGATGTCAGAAGCTCTTGGAAGGTAAGGGAAGCTGGCAAGGAGCCTCAAGAGCCACAAGAAAGTACAGCCTTTGTGGCACGTTTAATTTCAATCCAGAAATACTGACTTTGAGCTTAGGAGTCTTAAGATATGTAAGAGAATAAATTCTGTGGCTTTAACCATTAAATATATGGTTATTTGTTGCAGCAGTCATAGGTGACTGATGCACTAGGGAAGCCATTTCATAGCAGGGGGCTACAGTAGCCTGGAAACGGTTAGAGGATTTGAATAGCAGCACACCCATTGTCATTTGGTTTTGCCATTTTTCTAGAGTACTACACTTCAGACCTAAGGTCCTTGTTTACAAGTAGGGGGCCAGTCAAACTTTTCTTTATGATTATGGTAAATCCATGGTCTAAAAATACTTAAAGAACTTCTCGGATTGTGTCCAGCGGCTCATAATTCTTATATTGCAATCGCTAATACTTAAAAACTGCTAGCACTGAAACTGACTCATGTGCACGGAGCTTGGAACTCAGTTCTCGCGAGTGCCTGAAAAATAATGCCGGAGAGCAGAACCACAGATAAATCAGACTAGCGACTGGAGGGCAGAGTGCATACACGTTGCTTGGCATTGCAACTATTTCTGCCTCTGCCGGTGTGTGTGTGTGAGTGTGTGTAGTTTTTTAACGAAGTTCTGATGTTCAACTGAATCTGAATCACTGTTAGCTAAGGTATGGGTTTAATGGATGTTAATTAAGACAAAGCATGCTGTTTAAAAAGCAATGCCACCGGATCAGAATATTGCATTGAGGATGAATAAAATGTTAGGTTTTCTTTTTGAACGAGAAGGAGATCAAAGGGAGCCTGAGGCCTGCTGGCAAAGGCAAGCATGCAAAGAAAGAGATCCTCACTCTTCAAAGTGCCACCTGGCTTAGCTGCCCTGCAGGGAGGATGCGGGGACAGATGGGACAGGTGGTATCTGACCACTCTGTTCTCTTCTCGGGAAGTGTTCTCTCAGTGTGTGCCTTTCTCAGCAATTTTGAGTGACCCTTCTGAAACTATACTGCACCTAAATCTAAATTCAGTTTCAACGATTGAAGTCAGCAAATAATATAACCTCTCTCTGTCTCTCTCTGTCTCTCTCTCTGTCTCTCTCTCTGTCTCTCTCTCTCTCTCTCTCTCTCTCACACACACACACACTACTCATAGGCATGCACATGTGCGCACACACACAATTTTGTCCAAATCATTATTTTATAAACAAAGAATTATTTGCTTATTATACTCAATAGGTTAAAAATTTTAAATTATTTACAATTCTTAATATATATGCCAAATGTACTCAACATTTTAGAACATCAGGAGGACTATCTCAAAGTTAATATAACTTGAGACACACTTACCTACCACAGTATAGAAGTGCCCTGAGTGACCATTTACTTGCTCACTGAAATAATACAAATTATGATACATGTGCATTAAGTTTCTTAGTTACAGATGGAGAAATTAATGAACCTCTCTTTTCGGTGTATTGGTAGAAGTGATTCAGTAAAGGGGGCCTTTTAAATGGCAAAGTTTCACCAAATTCATACTCTATATTTTCAGAAATTAATTATTGTATAAAACAAGAAATATACCATTAAGCATCTTGAAAATTATGTCATCATACAAGCCTAAATTAGAAGCATATAGAAGCTATAGAAGCATTGAACCTCACCACTATGAGCAGCTGGTACCTTAAACTATGTAAAAGAACCCCAGTTGTTTTTTTATTTTTATTGATTTTATTGAGCTATATATTTTTCTCTGCTCCCCTCCCTGCCTCTCCTCTTCCCTTTAACCCTCTCCCATGGTCCCCATACTCCCAATTTACTCAGGAGATCTTGTCTTTTTCTACATCCCATGTAGATTAGATCCATGTGTGTCTCTCTTAGGGTCCTCATTGTTGTCTAGGTTCTCTGGGATTGTGAATTGTAGGCTGGTTTTCTTTGCTTTATGTCTAAAAGCCACTTATAAGTGAGTGCATATAATAATTGTCTTTCTGGATATGGGTTACCTCACTCAATATGATGTTTTCTAGCTCCATCCATTTGCCTGCAAATCTCAAGATGTCATTTTTTCTCTGCTGTGTAGTACTCCATTGTGTAAATGCACCACATTTTCCTTATCCACTCTTTGGCCAAGGGGCATTTAGGATGTTTCCAGAAAGAACCCCAGTTTTACTTCACTTTAAAAATTCTGAAACATAACTGTGTGTAAGCCCAAACCAAAGGTCTCTAGTTGTCTTCAGTGGAAGAGGATCTGAAAGAAGGAGCTAACACACCACAGGAAAGGATGGTTGTGCCAGTCAAAGGAAGCTGCCACTACCTTTTGGAAACCAGAAAGTTGCAGAGACCATGAGAAGCTGCCCTTGATGAGGACGCCAGTGTCCTCATCAAGTGCTTGATCTATGACATCCCTAGAAGAGGCTGCCCTTCGAGGCTTATGCCTGTGTGCACTGCCCAAAGGCAGCAATAGCCCTGGAGGGTATTTTGCCTCTTGTATCTTGTGGGTGTTTATCATTGGCATACTCTACAAGGAATCTCCTAGCAAGGCATTCTTGGGAATGAAATTGTGAAAAGTCTGCTGTCTGGAATAAAAGAGAGAATATAGATTAAAATAAAGAAAGCTGTTGGTAGAAGCAAACAAATGACCCAACAAACAAAAACACCCCAGATGTCACCAAACTACTGGCATAGACAAGTACTTGTAGTAGTTCTATGCAACTTTATGCCAAGATGAAGCCCTTCTACCAACTCTGATGCTGGTCCAGAAACCCCCTCCTCAGGATATACCTTTCTCCTTGGTAGAGATAACTACCACACTGCCTGGATGATGATTTCTAGCAATTCTTTCCACTTTTAATAACCTCTGTATAAATCATATTGCCACTTTTGACTCTGAGATAAATGAAATGACTTTGTTTATATTTTGTATCTCATTTTTTGATATGAACAGTTTGCTTTTTGATAGTCTCCCATGCATTCATTCAAAACTGCAGTTGATGCATTTCTTAGTTATGTAATGTTAATTCTAGAATATGTTATAATTCATTCACTTTCCTGTAAATGGTTTTTGAATGGCCATATTTTGGTGCAAAGCTAATGCTTCTATACATGCTCATGGATGACTGTTCTTCATACACATGCACACATACACACACTTCCATTCACACCCATCCACACATGCATGAATACACACCCACCACACATATGCACACACACATATGCACACAAATCCTTGTACACCCCCAACATGCACAAACACACACCACATACACACGCATACACAATTCACGTGCACACCCCAAGTACATCCACCTCCATGCAATGCATGAATGTACACACACCACAAACACTTACACAAATGCACGCATACACACTCATCATCAAACTTCTTTTGAAGTAGTTGTACCAACTTATTTGCCAACAAGCAGAATAAGACATTCAATTTATTCCAATTTTCAGAATCCCCCTCCCCCAAAACAACAATTTAAGAATTTGGCCAATCATCTAGTAGTAGAATGTAACCCAATTATGGGTTTAATTTGCATTACCTGATTGCTAAGAATTAAAAGATGTGGAATAATGAGCCAAAGACCCCAGCTGATACTTCTGAAAAAGACATCCAGATGTGAGGCAGAGCAATAGCACAAGCAAGCACATGCAAACGCACAATGAATAAACAGAATTGGCCAAAACAACCTGTCAGTGGACCAAAAGCACAGTAAGTAAAGTCATACATTCCTAGCCAATCACAACACTACAATAGCTACTGCTAGTTTCAAAAGGACCAACCAACCAAAAAAGTTCCTGCGGCAACTGAATTTCCTTAAACTCATAAAAATCCCTGTCCTTTTTACTTATTTTTTATATATTTATTTTTATTTATTTATTTTGGATCTTCCTTTTTACAATAAAGAGGTTCTGTATTGAAATCCCTTGGAGTCTGTGTCATTGCCTCTGCATCTCCTCAACCGCCTCCCCCCCCCCCCCCCCCCCCCCCCCCCGCAGTGGTTAGTTGGAGACATCCTGATGAGGGAGCATCCGGCAGAGGCCTTGGAGAAGTGAGGGAAAGATGCAGCCATGTGGCTCATGGGGAAAAGACATCAAAGCCATGGCCAAAGGGTGTAGCCTTTGCTTTGTGTGGCTTAGAGGAACTTTGTTAGAACCCATTGGAATGAAAACAGAGGACCTGGTCGTACAGGAGAAAGCTCAGAGGCTTGCTCCATGTTTCTGTGTCATGACGTCTGGTTCATCAGAATAGAAGGCCAGCTCAAGATCCGCCATTGCCAGGAGAGCAGCCTGTGCCTCAGGCAACCCTTGTGTTGCAACTCCTGGGGACACTGAGAGACAGGACAAGTATTGATGTCCATGTCACCAGACAGAGGGGACCACTCAACATTTGATGAACTTGGCGGGATAAAATCCATGCCTCTGGCATTTGACCAGCTGGTAATGATTAGTGATGTTCATTTCTTTCCATTTCTTCTCTAAGGCTGCACTGTGGTCTTCAGATGGCAGCATAGGTGTGTCTTAGCCGTCCTCACAGCTCGGCTCACACCCGACTCAGTCATTCAGCATCAGAGAGGAGTGTGTTCACATTTAATACTTATAAGCTGCCTTTCCCTTTCCACACCTGAGTTTGTATTAAATATGTTCCAGATTTCATAGTCACATCCCTGTGCCCAAAATTCTGAGACTTCTCTCCTTTCCTTCAACTCTTTAGCCTGATAAATCATTGTCATCGGCTGTTTGGGTAATGTCCTTATGTTTTCTTGATGCCACTTACATAGTTTGCCTCTGATAAGCCAGGCATAATTTGTTGTACTTGAGACAATTTAAAATATTTTGTTCTTAGCAGTGAGAAGCAGATAACTCCAGAGATTGGCTACCCCCTACCACAGGCTCAGGACTGAGACTCTAAAGCAACTCCCAGTTGGTGAGGTCTCAATACACAATGGCCAGGATGTACAGAGTTGTTCTTTGGTGTGACTTCCATGCCTGAGCCTGGCCTCCTGACACCTGTGCTTTTCGGCTTGTTAGTGTCCTTGTCCCCTGCTCTTCTGTGCTCTGCACAACTTTCTCCCAATGTAGTGTCTGACTCTGGGGCTGGCACAAGTTAAATTTGGGCTCATGATTTGTGGTTATTCTGTTATCAGGTTTCCAAGGGAGCCCTATTGTAAATAATATATTATCTCTTAGCCAGGTGGTGGTGGTGCATGCCTTTAATCCCAGCACTCAGGAGGCAGAGGCAGGTGGATCTCTGTGAGTTTGAGGCCAGCCTGGTCTACAGAGCAAGTTCCTGGATGGGCTCCAAAGCTTCAGAGAACCCCTGTCTTGAAAAACCAAACCAGCCAACCAAACAATATATTATCTCTGAAGTCTCTGACCAATTCTTCCCCATTGCTCCATCTGCCTGAGCAATCTGTTTTCAGAATCTACAGCTAGACTTGGGGCTGCTGACAACCATGTGCTTATTCAGAGGGTGGGACTACCAGAGCCATCTGGCTCTTTAGGGTGGGGCTTCTGCTCCCCCAATCCCAGCACTGGGGAACTAAGAACTCCGAGCTTTCCTGGACTTGGCTTCTTTCAGTATATCACCTGTTTTTCCTCTTCTTCTCCCTCCCTCTCCTCCTTCTCCCACCCTCCTCTCTGTCCTGTACTTTTTAAAGGTTCTACCACATCCTTGGTGAGTTTCCCAGGCTCTTCCTCTCTCTCTCTCTCTCTTTCTCTCTCTCTCCCTCCCTCCCTCCTTGGAATAGAGCCTGTTCAACTCAATACTGACTCTTCTCCTTTACTGGGTCACGTGGAGGCAGCTACTGTCCCACAGAGAATGGCATTAATGGTGGAGGCCTGTAACTTTGAAGAGGAGTAGTTCATCTGAGGCTTCTAGCAATATGGAAATTTAAAAACTAGGATATAATTTTTCTGTTTGACAGTTAAACTTTGTAAAGTAACTCTGGGGTTGGTGGTCACTGAACTTTTGTGCCTTAACTCTTTCTTCCTATAAAGCTGTTATGAAGTCTTACCCTAAATCTTTGATATCTAATCTTGGAGAAATCTCTCTATTTTACCAAATATTGAAGTCTCTGTATTCTCTGTTTTACATAAATGTGTATTTTGTAACTGCTCTTCAATCTAAAGGCACAATTCAGTAATTGTAAAGAGGGGCCACCAGAAAGAGCATGTCAGAGTTTAACAAAAGCTTTACAGTAAGTTGAACTGATAGTTAAGACAAAATAATGTCTGTGCCAAGTTGATCAAAGATGTTTGAGAGCCGGAGAGATCACCCAGCAGTTAAGAGTACATACTGCTTGTAGAGAACCTGAGTTCTGTTCCCAGCAACTTTATCAGATGACTCACAACTGCCTCTAGCTCCACCCCCAGGGGATGTGGCATCTGTGAGCTCACTGAGCACCTGTACTCACACACATAATTAAAAACAAATAAAAAGCAGTAAGAAGATGCTTGAATGAAGTAGCCACTTTAATAAAAATTGGAGATAGAGACTCATAAAAAATTGAAAAGTAAACAGTGCTTCTTCTCAATAGATAAAGCAGTTGAACCCAGGATTTTACACAAACTAGGTACTCCACCATTGATCTATACCCCATCCCTCAATGTTTTCAGTTAATAATAATATCTTCTTGAAATACATTAACAAACATGATACACATAAAAGGACAACATACTGAGTGAAGGGTGTTTCTCTTTCCCATGTGCCATTTTTAGTAGAAAGTTGCCATATCTCAATAGAGAGCCTCCTTTCTGAAGACTGATTTCTCCAAGTTTGTAACAAACTCTTTTCTAGCTATTTAGACTGCTCAGCCACATAGGCCCTCTGGTTGATCCAGGGGTAAGAATAGATTAAAGAATTCTCTGTTTCTTTTTCTTCCTTCTATCACTATGAGTGAAGTGCACCCTCCTTTTTTATATTTCTTGTTTTTGTAATTTCATTTCATTCTAGAGCAATGGACCACTCTCTCTGAACAAGTGAAACTGAGGAAAGCCTCCCCAATTTTGAGTGCTATGATGGATAGCATTTCTCCTCCTTGTTTCTTTTTCTGTCAGTATTGACACCCCGGATTTGCATGATCGACCCAATCACACACAAATCTTCTTAGCAACGCTGTTTGAGTTATCATTCTTTATGACTCTAGGACTCGGTTCAGGTTTCCTACGTCTGCTAGTGCTTCCTCAACCTAACAATGCCCCGTGTGATAAATGGCATTGAACATATGCATACATTCATGAATTCAAAGATACACATATGATTCTTGACATGTGATTTATAATATACTAGCTAATAACTACACCCAGTCATTTGTATTAATTTAAATTAAATCAGATTAGAAATTCAACTTCTTAGTCACACACATCAATGGCAAGAATGAATGTCTCCCATCCTGTCTTCACCACAGGGGACTCTTTTCTCTAAAATTGTGAGCCAGAGTGAACCCATCCCCCATAGCTTTCTTCTGTCAGGTATTCCATCATAGCAATGAGAGAAGTAGCTAATATAGAAAATTGATGCTGACAAATGAGGACATTGCTGTGAAGAAAGCATGGCCATGTGCACCTTCAGAGTTGTTTTACAGAAGACATGTGGAAAAATAGAGAGCCGTGGCGAGAGAAACCCTGGAAATGTGGAGAGTATAGACTGTGCTCTGATGTTGCAGAGGGGCATAAGGTCTCTTTGGAAACGAGGACAGAAGCCATTCATGTTGTGTTCTAGCAGGAATCTGCCTACTTTCTATTCAGGTCCTGGCAGTTTGAGTGAAGCTAAATTAAAAAAGAATGGAGTAAGGTTAAATTCAAAGACTAAAGAGTGAGTAGATAAGTGAGAATGTGAGCGACCTAGGCCAGAGCAGGCCTGAGGCTGCGAATTCCACAAGAGAAGGACTGAGCCGGCAACCTGGACCAGAGTGATGCTGGGACAGTGAACTCCATAGGAGCATGAGCGGATCTGTACCAGGGACATTTGCAGAAGCAGGACTGGGCCAGCAACCTAAGCCAGAGCAGGCTGTGAGGTAGCAAGCTCCATGGGAGCAGAATACAAGAGATGGAACAGAGAATATCAAGTGCTGAAGATACAATTAGAGGAAATAGCCCCATTGTTCAAAGAAAACATTAAATCTAACAAAAGCTTAACACAAAATATCCAGGAAATATGGGACACCGTGAAAAGACCAAACCTAAAAATAATAGGGATAGAAGAAGTTGTTCAACTCAAAATTGCAGAAAATATATTTAACAAGGTCATAGAAGAAAACTTTCCCAACCTAAAGAAAGATATGCCTATGAAGATATAAGAAGCTTACAGAACACCAAATAGATTAAATCAAAAAATGTCCCCTCACCACATAATAATCAAAACACAAACATACAGAATAAAGAAAGAATATTAAGAGCTCCAAAGGCCAAGTAACATATAAAGGCAGACCTATCAGAATTATCCCTGTCTTCTCAATGAAGACAATGAAAGCCAGAAGGTCCTGGTCAAGTGTTTTGCAGACATTAAGAGACCAGCCCACACTACTATACCCAACAAAACTTTCAATCACCATAGAAGGACAAAACAAGATATTCCATGACAAAACCAGATTTAACCATTTAACCAATACCTAGCCACAAACCTAGCCCTACACAAAATACTAGAAGAAATACTCCAACCCAAGGATGTTGGCTACATTAACAAAACAACCCAGACAATTGGTGATCTCACAGCAGCAAATCCCAAAGAAGGGAAAAACACACAAATTAACATAACCAACAATGAAAACTAAATTAACAGGAGATAGCATTCATTTGTCATTAATATTCCTTAATATGAATGGTCTCAACTTATCTATAAAAAGACACAGGCTAACAGACTGGATATGAAAACAGAATCCATTCTTCTGCTGCATACAAGAAAAACACCTCAACCTCAAAGACAGACATCACCTCAGAGTAAAGGGTTGTGAAAATTTTTTTCAATTAGATGGACCTAAGAAACAAGCTTGTGTAGCTATCCTAATACCTAACAAAATAGACTTCAAACTAAAATCAATCAAAAGAGACAAAGAAGGACATTTCATATTTGTCACAGGAAAATCCATCAAAAGAAAATCTCAATGTTGAACATCTATGATCCAAATACAAGGGCACCATCATATGTAAAAGAAACACTTCTAAAACTTAAATCATACATTAAACCACACACTCTAATAATGGAAGACTTCAACACTCCCCTTGCATCCCTGGACAGGTCAGTCAGACAAAAAATGAACAGAGAATAAGGGAACTAACAGATGTTATGACTCAAATGGGCTTAACAGACATCTATAGAATATTCCATCCAAACAGAAAAGAATATACCTTCTCAGCACCTCATGGAACGTTCTCAAAAATTGACCACATTCTCGGTAACAAAACAAACCTCAACAGATACAAATATTGGAATAGACCCATGTATCTTATCAGATCACCATGGCTTAAAACTAGAATTCAGCATCAACACTAATTCTAGAAAGCCCACAAACACGTGGAAATTCAATGGGTCAAAAAAGAAAGGGAGAAATTAAATACTTGCTAAAATTCAATAAAAATGAACACACGACATACCGAAATTTATGTGATACAATGAAAGCAGTGTTAAGAGGAAAGTTTATAGCACTAAATGCCTACATAAAGAAGCTGGAAAAATCTCACACTAGTGAATTAACAGAACATTTGCAAGCTTTAGAACAAAAGGAAGCAAACTCACCCAAGAGAAATAGACAGCAGGAAATAATCAAATTGAGAGCTAAAATCAACAAAATAGAAACAAAGAAAACAATACAAAGAATCAAGGAGACAAAAATTGATTCTTTGAGAAAATCAACAAAATAGGCAAAACTTTATCCAAAATAACCAAAAGGCAGAGAGAGGATATCCAAATTAACAAAATCAGAAATGAAAACGGGGACATAACAGACATGGAGGAAATCCAGAGAATCCTCAGGTAATATTTTGAAAACCTATACTCTACAAAATTGGAAAACTTAAAGGAAACAGACAACTTTCTGGATAAATATCACTTACCAAAATAAAATCAAGACCAGAGAAGCAAATTAAATAGACCTATAACTGCTAAAGAAATAGAAACAGTCATCAAAAGTCTCCTAACCAAGGAAAGCTTAGGACCAGATGGTTTCAGCTCAGAATTCTACAAGACATTCAAAGAAGTAATACCAATACTTCTCAAATTGTTCCACACAATAGAAACAGAAGAAACATTGCCAAACTCTTTTAATGAGGCTACAATTACCCTGTTTCCTTTCTTTGTCTCTTTCCTCTCTTTCTCTTTTCCTTTTTTTTTTAAGACAGGGTTTCTCTGTGTAATAGCTCTGGCTGTCCTGGATCTTGCTTAGTTATTCAGGCTGGCCTTGAACTCCCAGAAACCTGCCTGCCTTTGCCTCCTGAGTGCTGGCATTACCAGTGTGCACCACCACTGCCCGACTAGAGGAAGGATTTTCTTTTCTTTCTTTCTTTCTTTCTTTCTTTCTTTCTTTCTTTCTTTCTTTCTTT
>JABTXL010004271.1:584462-603065 GCA_025134845.1 Neodon shergylaensis
TTTCTTTCTTTCTTTCTTTCTTTCTTTCTTTCTTTCTTTCTTTCTTTTTTCTTTTTCTTTTTTTTTTTGGAATTTTCGAAACAGGGTTTCTCCGTAGCTTTTGGTTCCTGTCCTGGAACTAGCTCTTGTAGACCAGGCTGGCCTCGAACTCACAGAGATCCGCCTGCCTGTGCCTCCCGAGTGCTGGGATTAAAGGCGTGCGCCACCACCGCCCTGCCCAGGAAGGGTTTTCTTAATATTAACTTTCTTAATTTAAAGTTCAATAGGCGCCTAGGTGATGTCACCGCAGGCCCTGGTTATTGGACATGAAGTTTTAGGGTTTGGTATTTGCCCTGATGGGTTTTGGCCCTGCTGTGGTACAATGTTTCCTAGTGTTGTCTAAATTCTTACCTTTCAGAATAGGATTGCTTTCTTTGTACTGTTGTCTGCTGGAACTATGAAAATTGCCGTTTGATTTAACAGGAGTTCATACTGAAGAGATTTCCCAGAGTCTCAAGAGTCTTTAGGGTTTTGAACAATATGAAACTGTAAGATTATGGGGACCTTGGTTAACACAATCACCCTCTGGCTCAGATAAGTAGATACATGGATAAAAGACAAATAATCCTATATTCTCACTGTTATTCTGAATTTTTGGAAATTAATAAAATATAATGAGCCCAGCTATTAGTAGAACACATACATTAATGAAATAGGATAAATATAATAATGATACTGACTAATGTGCTAGAGTGGGATAATAATAGAACAACTGCCAGATTTAAAAGTGTACTCTTAATGTTCCTTATAGAGTTTATTAATATATAATATATTACTAATATATATTAATATAATATAATAATTTATCTCATGTTATCTAATACAGCTTTCCAGGGTAAATGTCTATTTTTTAAATTAAGATAAATAGGTAGTTTATGATGACATATAAACACCATTTTTACAGTTTCATAAGTCTTTTTATGTCCATTACTTCTTAATAGACAAACTGTATGAGAAAACAATTGCTTCCTTTGCCATGCAGATGCATACACTGCGGATAACTGAGTAATTTTAAAATTTACACACACAGCTAAGAAGTGGCAGGGCTAAGAACAGAGCTCAGAGATAAAACTTATTAATGAATCCAGCAATGTATAATTACATCTGTATTTTCTGTAGGAAAAGAATTTATGGTTCTGAATTAGAGCTGTCTTTCTGTGGGAAAATAGGGAACTTTCTAATATGGAGAGAATGACTTTATACTTATTGATCTTGGAAACATTCCCCGAACCGTTAGTGATAACTGAAAGAATTAAAAAGAATTCTGTATCAATTGTTTGGGGGGGGGATAAAATCCATTCCTGTCCTAAGATTTCCCACTTCCTATTTTTTAAGCACTTGAGAAATCCCCCTTTTAGAAAGATGTTCCACTTAGATCAAACCTATTCACTGAAATACCTTTATGTGTGCACATTGGACAGAATACTCTGTAGGAAGCCCTGCCTTGATGATAGTGGTCCAAAACTTGGTGGCTTTGCACATATGAAGTCAAATACCCACAAAGAAGATGAAGGATTTGAAGTATTTAGGAAGCAGACAGATACTTCATTCTTGGGCTTTTGTATACCCAGTTCTTAGGAAGTTCTTTTTATAGATGTAGCAATAACAGGTATTCATCAGGAAAGTTATGTCTGTTATATATCCCATTCTAACTACTAACTACAAGTCAGAGTTTTCTGATTTGGCATAAAGCAAATGTGGCCCAGGTTGCATGATGGGAAACTCTTATAGTGATCTATATACTACTTGGATTATGGAAAAGAAATGTAACAGTGATCACGATAAGTCAAAACAGTAGAACATTACCAGTTTCACATAGCCAATGTAGAGTAACAACCCTGCTATGAAGGAAATAATAAAACAGTTTATTTTAAGTCAAATATGAGTTACCATGGCTTGGGAATGTAATGACATCTTCTGCTGTAGAAGAGATGACGTGAACTTTTGTAGCCAAAGAGCAAAGAAAGCCATAAATCAAAATTTTGACAAATGCATTGGTGGGAACATTGGGCAGGCTAGCTAGAGCAAAGGAGCCAATCATTCCTACAGGCTTCATGCATTATTTTATATCATTCTTACCTTTAGAGTTGGTGAAGGCTAAAGGTTTCCTAAGTTTAATACAGTCTAAGGGGTTCACTCGGTATTATGAGAAAATTAGCCATATGGGACTACACATGCGGGTGCACACATGCAACCTTACTTTTGAGAGGCTGAAGCAGTAAGATCATGAGTTTAAAAGCAGTTTGGGCAACAACAACAACAATAACAACAGCAGCAACAACAACCCTGTGTCAAAACCAAGTAAGGAAGCAAGCAAATAATCAGAACAAAAAGTCAGACTGTGTTCAGAGGTTGAGAGTGAACGGCTGTTTTCTCAAGGACTCATGATGGCTCCGAATGGTTTTGGTTCTTCAGCTGCAACATTCCAGCATGCATACTCACCATGTGTTAGTGAGGCCAAGGTTAAGCTGTCCATTTCTTCAGAGAACTTCATCTTCACAGTGTAAAGGAAAAACTAAAAGAAGACCAACAGTAATTTTTAAAATCCTCCGAATTAAGAAATGCTCAATCACTTGGATTTAGATGTTTAATTTGATCAGTTCTTTACATATTGAACTGGTTGGTTTTGTGTCAACTTGACACAAGCTAGAGTCATCAGAGAGGAAGGAGCTTTAGTTGAGGAAAAGCCTCCATGAGATCCAGGTGTAAGGCATTTTCTCATCTAGTGATCAATTGGGGAGGGCTCAACCCATTGTAGGTGGTGCCATCCCTGGTGGTCCTGGCTTCTAGAAGAAAGCAGGTTGGGTAAGCCAGGATAAGCAAGCCAGTAAGCAGCACTCCTCCATGGCCTCTGCATCAACTCCCATCTCCATGATCCTGCCCTGGTTGAGCTTCTGTCCTGACTTTCTTCAGTGATGAACAGCAATGCTGAAGTGTAAGCCATATAAACCCTTTCCTCCCCAACTTGCTTTTTGGTCCCGATGTTTTGTCGCAGCAATAGAAACCCTAACTAAGACATGTATCAAGTTCAAAGAAAATGGAATCTGAATTTTGATGATCAGAACATGCTGAGCCAACCTAAATTATGCCATATACAACTGTATGATTATTGTAATTATCTATTGATATATTTTGTTGTCATAAGAAGTAAATAACAGTGGGCAAGTACATTCAGGCTGTAGACAGGTCTGTGAAATAAATATTCCCTGGGAAATTTTAATTTAAGTTTGAACTTTGACAAAAATAGTCTTGAATTGGAATAAAATGACTTAGAATTTAATACCAAAGGGGAGCCCAGGAGACCAACTATTTCATGGTTGTAATTTTTGGCAAAATAATTTATATGCTTAATATAATTCTAATACTAATCTAGACTAGCTTTTCTTTTGAAGTCTTGCTACTGTTTCTCAACCCGACTAGCAGAATAAATGGACAAGAATGTTCCAGAATATTTTGAGAAAGAATTTCATATGGGAACTTTCACTACCAAATATTACATCATACATTTATAATAACATAATGTAGTCCTGATAAGAAAACAAATCATATATAAAAATCAGAAAGGTAAGAAACATGTTAAAATATATTGGAATTTATGTCAAGTCAATAGTCAGTGACCTGATCATTTAATGAATGAAACAAAGAGTAGAATAGCCTCTTATTTGAATTCTAAGATGGAAGATTTATCTGTTTTCCATCATCAGGAATTTTCCATTTCTCCCTTCTCTAGTCACTGGTAACTGCCACTCTACTCTCTGACTTTATGAGTTTGAATGTTTTAAATTCCTCATGTTAATGGAATTGTGTGCTGCTCACCATTCTGAACGGGTTTATTTTGCCTAGCGTAATATCTTAAACACAGTCATGTTGTTGCACATTGAAGAATTTTCTTAATGTCAAGGGAGAGTATTTCACTGTTTGTGTATACCACATTGTGTTAGCCTATTCGTCTTTTGTCAGACATGTAGGTTGTTTCTACATCTTGGATACTGTGAATAATGGCAGCTGTGACTACTACTACACTATGCCTTTGAGGTGTTGTTTTCAGTTCTTTGGGGGCATGACCTAGGAGTGGAGTTGCTAGACTGACCACGAGGTAGCTGCATACAACACAGCCTGGCTAATACTGCCTTCTTTCCATAGGCCGCTGGCCTTCAATGGAACAAAGCTAACTATTCTTGCTTATGTATGTATCAGAATGGCTATTTCCTTATACCATGGCATACTTTCCATCTTGGAGATTGTCCAATATCAACAAATAAGAAATAAATAAAGAAAATACAATCTCTGCTAAATTCCTTAAACTCAGACAGTCAGCTAAGAAGCTCCATCTCACATATCTATACCAGTCAGGACTAGTCACACATGTCTTGATGACAAACATCTCTTAATAACTTAAAATAGGGTTTTTGTTTAGTTCCTCCCACGTTCCTGAGATGGGCTAGCCAAAGTGGCTTCCTCATTAGTTGTTCATATAATGGGACCATTGGGCCTTTTACTCCTCCAGTGCAAAGGAGGAAATTAAATAGAATATTTAGTCCCAGTAAATAAATGCTTTATGGAAAGGTATACAATGTTTTCTTCTGGTTTCTTGGTATTTCCCTTGGATGACCAGAGAAGGAAGGACTTCTTTACTGCTGACGAGTTAGGTCTTCCACATGTCTACTGTTACTGTGCCTTTATAGTGAACTCTAGTCACCCAAACATGGATTAAGGAGGTTGTCATTTGAGTTTTGTATTGCTTTTCTAGATGCATCGTCTGCTAGAAAATGAAGCATTGTTTTGATCAAGTTCAATGACCATGCAGTCCAAGTTTATAGACACTTGGTAATATTTTTACACTGTAAAAGTTCATCTCATTTATTCTTCAGGAAGATATTTTTCCAAGTATCAACTTTACATGGAAACACAGAAACCAGCAATCTTGCAGCTTAAAAAGACGAGCAATGTTTTCTTTCTGCTTTTTACATTTTTCATCAATGGGTCTCATGCTGGCCTCCTAGTTGTTTGAAACTTGGAGATGGCACTATAAAGCTGAAGACATGCTGGCACCTTGATTGATTCCTTGAACGTTTGTGAGAAAATTCTTCCATCCTCCAAGAACAACATTTAGCTCCTAAACCTGGAGGAGCAAGGCATGCCAGTGTCTTATTCTTTTATACATAGATTGATCTTCAATGAATATAAAGTTGGGTGGTAATGTTCAGAGATTATTCTTATAAGAATATTTTTAAAAAGTGCCTCTTTATGCGCAGCCATTTAATTGTTATATTTCATTTTATGTTAATTATATTCTACTTGAGTCCATGAAAAGTGTGTATCAATCTATGTTAAGCATCAAGGTCCAAGTGTATAAATTATAATAAAATTTGATCTTCAATTAAAGCCTTGACTCATGAATGCCTGTCTCACATACCAACAAGGGCCAGGATTGTACTCTGACATGTCATTTGTCAGAAATGTCAGAGACTGAACAAACGTGTAGTGTAATGAGGTAGTGATCCTTACCTGGTTAATCATGGCTGCGGAAAAGGGTAAATCAAGATCTGCCACACTCTCTCAATTCTAAACATAAACCCAAACCCTAGATTTTATATGAAAAGTAGTGATTTGGGAAATTTAAACTATTTTCAAAAATTTCTTAAAAAACTGTCCAGAGTTGAATATGGTGGCACATGCCTTTAGTCCCAGCACTTGGGAGGCAGAAGCAAGCGGATCTCTCCAGGCCAGCCTGGGCTACACGGTAAAACTCTGTCTCAAACAAAATCAAACCAAAGTAGTCTAGGCTAAGAAAACACCTTGAACTATCAGTTTGTGACCTTGCATTAGATAATTTATAGATATTTTACATCCATTATTTTATTGAATCTTATTACGAATCTATGAAGTATTTTGGTTATTGGTACTTCATAGTTGTGATAATGAGGCCAAGAGCAATCAAATGATTTACATGAGGTCACAAAGTGGTATTTGTTTAGGTACTGCAAATTATATTAACTATTCTTACTCTTTAAGTATGCTTAGTCGATGCATTGTGAGTATTGGAGCAGGCATGCGTTCAGGCATGTGGATGCCTTTCTCTTCAGGTCCCAGCTTCTGCTGTCTCCGTGTGACTTTGAGTTTGACCTTTGTGATTTCAGTTTGTCACCTGCCAAGTGGGGCCTTCAGCAGACCTCCTGGCTTCTGCAGTTATGTCCAGCTGTGAAGCTCCCTCCGCCATCTACGCAGTGGCCAAGCAACAGTGGTGGCAGCTATCAGTCAGCACACACAGCCTTGTTACTCACTCCACTTTTGGCATTTTCTCTTTTGTCTCCACACAGTCTGAAAAGATCAAATATGAGGGGCTGGGCGATGACTCTGTTTGCTGCTCTTTCAGATGACTGAGTTCTGCTTCTAACACTCAGGTTGAGCATCTCACATCACCTGTACCTCTGGCTCCAGAGGACCCAAGTCCCTCTTCTGACCCCTTTGGGTACGTGCGCGCGCGCACACACACACACACACACACACACACAAAATGTTTTTTATAAAAGGTCAAATATTTAATATTGGATGACTTAGTCTGGTCCCTACTTTTTTTTTTTTCAAATTTTTTTTTTATTGAGAAAAAGAAAAGAAAAAAAAGTTTCCGCCTCCTCCCGGCCTCCCATTTCCCTCCCCCTCGTCCCACCCTTGTCCCCCTCCCCCCACTCCTCTCCCCCTCCCTCTCCAGTCAAAAGAGCAGTCAGGGTTCCCTGTCCTGTGGAAAGTCCAAGGCCCTCCCCCCTCTGTCCATGTCTAGGAAGGTGAACATCCAAGGTGGCTAGGCTCCCACAAAGCCCGAACCTGAAGTAGGATCAAAGCCCTGGGCCATTGTCCTTGGCTTCTCATCAGCCCCCATTGTTCGCCATGTTCAGAGAGTCTGGCCTTATCCCATGCTTCTTCTGTCACAGTCCAGCTGGCCTTGGTGAGCTCCCAATAGATCAGTCACACTGTCTCAGTGGTTGGGTGCACCCCTCGTGGTCTTGACTTCCTTGCTCATGTTCTCCCTCCTTCCGCTCCTCATTGGGAACTTGGGAGCTCAGTCCGGCGCTCCAGTGTGGGTCTCTGTGACTATCTCCATCCATCACCAGCTGAAGGTTCTATGGTGATATGCAAGATATTCGTCAGCATTGCTGTAGAATAGGGTCATTTCAGGTTCCCTATCCTCAGCTGCCAAAGGAACTAACTGGGGACCTCGCCTTGGGCTCCTGGGAGCCACTCTAGGTTCAAGTCTCTTGCCAACCCTAAGGTGGCTCCCTTAACTAAGAATTGAGCTTCCGTGCTCCCCTATCCAACCTTCCTTTATCCCAATCATCCTGTTTCCCCAAGTTTCCCTCATCCTCCCCTTCTCACTTTTCTCTCCCCATCCCCCGATACTCCCATCCCACCCCACCCCCAAGGTCCCAAATTTTCTCCCCTCAATTTTGTCTACTTCCCGTATCCAAGAGGATAATTATATGTTTTTCTTTGGGTTCACCTTCTTATTTAGCTTCTTTAGGTTCACCACTATATACTCCGTGACCGTTATTTATGGCTAGAAACCAATTATGAGTGAGTACATCCCATGTTCCTCTCTTTGGGTCTGGGATACCTCACTCAGGATAGTGTTTTCTATTTCCATCCATTTATAGAGAACTCAAGAAACTAGACTTCAAAATGCTAATTAACCCAATTAAAAAATGGGGCACTGAACTGAACAGAGAATTCTCAACAGAAGAAGTTCAAATGGCCAAAAGACACTTAAGGTCATGCTCAACCTCCTTAGCGATTAGGGAGATGCAAATCAAATCAACTTTGAGATATCATCTTACACCTGTCAGAATGGCTAAAATCAAAAACACCAATGATAGCCTTTGCTGGAGAGGCTGTGGTGGAAGGGGTACCCTCATCCATTTCTGGTGGGAATGCAATCCTGTGCAACCACTTTGGAAATCAGTGTTTCGGTTTCTCAGGAAATTCGGGATCAACCTACCCCTGGACCCAGCAATACCACTATTGGGAATATACCCAAGAGATGCCCTATCACATGACAAAAGCATTTGTTCAACTATGTTCATAGCAGTATTATTTGTAATAGCCAGAACCTGGAAACAACCTACATGCCCTTCAATGGAAGAATGGATGAAGAAAGTGTGGAATATATACACATTAGAGTACTACGCTGCGGTAAAAAACAATGACTTCTCGAATTTTGGTCCCTACTTTTAAACTGAAAACTCTTGTACTTTTCTCCTAGATGTATCCTTTCTGTACTGCTTAGCTATTAACTAAAAATGCAGTTCTAGCCTAGATCCCTAGATCTCTCCTTTGATCAGAAGCTCTAATTTGACTTGCAGTGTGTTTTTTTTTTGCTCTTGAATGAGAGTGCTATTAAATATGTAACTCCCAGTGTTATTGGCCCTTTTCAATATTCTTAAGTGTAAACACCTACTTCTCTTGCCTCTTGGGGAGATCTCCTGAGTAGTTCTTTAGTTTTTCAAAAGGTTAGATGACTTGGGAGACAGTTGGAATTCATGTCAATTAAAGAATTTTTTTTCTAAGAGCTGGGGGTACATTGCAGTAGAGCATTAGCCTAGCATGTGGCTTATATGGGGGTGTGGGCTTCATTTCCACTGTCCCACTCCCAACCCCTGCCTTTCATTTGGATCACATACAAGGAGTTGCCATGGATTTTTTCTTTCATGATATTTTCTTGGCTACCACAACACCACAGGGATTCAAACAGGCCCATGTTGCATACAATTAAGCTTTAAAGTGATTAGAGAAATATGTATTTAGCTAGAAGCCAGAGTATTGTATTGGTCTAGTATGGGTGCAGCACTATGTTGGTATGTGTTAGCTGATATCAGCAAACTCATGCCCGCTTCCTGGGTTTAGAAAGGTCAACAAATCTCCCAAGGTCACACAGCTACTCAGCAATAGTCCTTGACTGAAAACTTAGAACAGGGTCAAAGTTCTTTGTACCCCTGTGTTCACTTGTGTATCGACTTCACGTGCCACCCAGTAACCAGATGGGCTCTCCTGCTTCCCTGCCTAGTTGAACGAAGACTATAAAGCTTCTCAACATCCTAACTTGATTAGCCAAGTCCCTAGCATCTCTCTATTTCTGTCTCTTTGTCCCCCTGTCATCTCTGTCTCTCTATTTGTCTGTCTCTCTCTTCCTTCCTCCTTCTCTCTCTTCCTCTTCCCTTTCTTTCCTTGGCCCATTCTCTCTTCTCTCCCTGACAAATCCATCACACACTGGTCACTGTTGAATGGCCATCCTCACCCCATGTTTTACTGCATGCCAATACAGCTGATTCCCTTCTGCTTTGTCCTCCACTTACAAGAGTTATTCAGGTGAAATTGATCATGAAAGTTACAGCCTTGAACTTTTAAGTAAATTTATAAAACACAAAGTCTTTAGTACACTACCGGAGACATATGAATAACCAAAGGTTAGCTATTAAAGTCATTACTCTACTTGTTTGAGCAGACTAGTTTATATCATTTAAAAAAATCTTAACCAACTGTATAACATTTATTTAAGTGGCACCTTCCATGATATCAGTGTTTATGTAAAGGACTTCAAGAGTCCCCAGCTCACAATATGCACTACATATGACTACCTATTTTGCTGTCATCTACTCTAGGCAATCAGTTCTCTGTGGTTTTTAGTTAAGACATTAAGCCTAACTGTGTGCACTTGCTGATTCCAATTCCTCTGTTTGGTCGCTCTCAAATATAATCTCAGCTTATATAAATTCTGTCTGTGCCAGAGACTAACCTTTCGAACGACAGTAATTTCTTTCCTGAGTTCCATAGTGATCTAGCTGACCGGTTGTATAGCATGGCCTGTGTCAAACAACATTCTCCACTTCTGGCATCCATCACGTCTCCCTCATTGTCCTTGTCCTCCAGGGAAGGCGTACACACACTTGGTGCTTCCTAACTTTGTCCAGGGTATTGATACATAAATTCAGATACATTTTCAAACTTGGATGCCTTTCGTTGTCTCTCATATTTTCTAGTATTCTCCTCAATGCATAACCAGTATATTTTATAAGTCCAGTAACAGTGACAACCTGCTTAGAAGTTGTGTTACTTACACTAACAGCAAATAACTGCTTTGTTGATTATAATTTGGGAATCTATCATTTGAAGGTGAGCCATTATTACCAATCAGAAGTCATATACTCGGCACATATTTAAACCATGCTTCCATGAATTATTGAGGCCAATTATTTCAATAGGACATATTGCAGACACGCAATCTTGTAAGGTATATGTCTATTAGTGAAATGCATAGCAGTTGCAGAGGTCAAATCACTAACTCCAGCATTTTGCCCTTCTCAATCAGCATTCCTGGTGCAGCCCCTTAAGTGGCAGATTATGCTTCTCTTCTCCTGGGCTTTGAGGTTAGCCATTGATTTGTTCTGATTAGTGGAATCAGGGCAAGAACTACAGCTGTGCAAATTTGGAATCCACAAGGACTTAAAAGACCCCTCATATTTCTTATTCCTTTTTTTGCGTCTTTTTACATTGTTATGTGGAAAACAGGCTCAAATAGTCTGCAAATCCAAGAAGGATGAGATACCAGGAAATAGCTATCCTGCCGTCCTCTTGCTGCCTTACGGGGAAGCAGTAAGAATAAAGCCAGTCCAGTGTGAAGTGGGGTCCCTAGCCACATCAATCTGGATCAGCTGAACTTGAGAGACAGCCCTCATGGAAGAGCAAACACATGCCAGCTGTCACGAACCACTGAGAGCCTGGGATGGTTCATAGATGAATGTGGTGGCTTCAGGTAGCAGAGAATTTGTCCTCTGACTCTATTGCATCATTAACTAGTACCCTAACACCTAGCAGCTTACTTTCAATGTTTTAAAACCTATTATAAAATCAATAATATTGTAGAATAAGCACAAGGAAAATAAAAGACAATAGAGGAGAAAGCACTTGATAATTCCTCATGAAGTTCAACCCAACTTTTATCTTCTCGAAGGGACAATCTTGTCTCCCCCAGTTTATGTCAGGCTCCTCTAGATAGGGTCTGTCATACTAGGTCAACCCCCTCCTTTATACTTTGTTCATATTGGTGGCTATACGATGGTCTTTATTTTTGAGTTATAAAGACACCTCCCTCATTGGACTATAACTCCACAGGGGTGAGATCTTGCTATCTTTATTTACTGCTACATTCCAACATCAAGTCCAATGGCGCAAATCAAGGAACTCAGTTCTTACTTGTCAAATAAAAAACCATTTGATGGACACCACTATCATTGGTGTATGGCTGATGTTAACCGGGCACACATCTCTGGCATACTGTTCTCGGCTGGTTGCTCTGTCATCTATGTAATCAAGAAGGCTTTCCATGTTTGTGTCTCTAAGTGGTTTCTACAGTTCAGGTGCTTGCTTCCCGAGCATGCTGCCTCCAACAGCAGCTGACCTCTTGTCACATCCAAGTGAGTTCCCCACACCACACGGTGTCGTGGCCCCTTAGTGACTTTGCTATTTATACTCTAATGATTTCTCAGTGACTTTGGGGGAAAATCACCAATTTTCATAATGAAAGTTATAGGTGGGACATATCATTTTAGTGAAGGTTCAGAATAACTCAATGGAGGGAATTTGGGAGTCAGAAAATACGGTATGTGTGCCTGAGTTCCTCTTTGACGACTTCCTATGTCATTAAGCTAAAAAAATGAAGACAACAGCATAACATCTCCATGGTGTGGGGGTTGTAACAGTCAGGGAAAGGGAATTTGCTGTGAGATTGTGTATCCTAGTAATGTCAGAATCTACATCCACAAGGTCTGGCCAACATGCCTGCCCAACCAGGAGCTGAACAAGAACAATAGCAATAGACAAGCTAAGGGAAAACTCACGAGGCCTCAGCTGTACACAAGCAACTGTTGGCAACCCAGGAATGTTGGGAGTGGGAGAGACAGCTTTACCTAGGGGAGTGCTCACTGCTAGGTTATCCAATACCAAATGGTCGGACCAGAAAACACACATGCAACAGTATATAGACTGAGCAGGCTGCACATATGTATTTATGAATATGTACATATATATATATGTATGTATATAACAGCACTTAATGAAAAAGGAGGTCATGGATTTGAAAGGACCAAGAGGAGTATATGGGAGAGTTTGAAGGAAGGAAAGGGAAGGGGGAAATGATGTAATGATAATATAAAAAATAAAAGAAATAAGTTTAATGATTAAAATAAAAATAAGTTAGTGTTAAAAAATTAATAAAAAATTAAGTGTCAAATATTAAAACTAAAACCATTATTGATAAAATTATCCTTTAGCGTGAATGAAAATGACAGCTGACACAATGTCAAAACACCCAATTCTCCAATTTCAGAAGCACTAATACACACTAGGTAGTAATTGTGAATTTGATACAATGATGGAAACATCAAAGAAAAGATGCAAGGCATGTGATGATTGACACATAGACAATGAACAATGGAGAAAATAAGAGACAGCCAGAGCCCAGATGACGATTAGGAGGAGAAGCAAATAACCTCAATCTACCCCCCACAAAATAAGAATCTCCTGGATCTGAGAATTTTAATGAGGGCAGAACTCAGGTCTTCTGACTGTAGCAAGTCTTTTGTAAACAGAGTGTAAAAAATACTCAAAATGAGGCGTGAGAGAGATTTAGTTTTGAATCACGGCTGTGCTGCTAATAGATCCGTGACCTCACCTAATTTGCCTCTCAGTAAATTGAGAGCCATAATAATGGTTTTCCATGGTTGTTGGGGAAATTAAGATAATGTCCGTGATCCTCTGACATGTCCAGGTGCCTAATCAATGCTGGCTCCCTAGTTCCCTTCCTAAGAAACCACGTTGCCTGAATGAGCAGCAATTAGACTGTCTTCAGGCTCTTTTTACAAATAATTTGTACTAAAAATTGGACTCATTTAACTGTACTTTTTACGAATAAAGAATTGCGACAAAATCAAGGAGAACTTGGTGACAGAAATAGAAGCTCAATTCTGAGCACAGAAGCAGACCCACATATGGGCCAGGTGTCCTAGATACTCTCCCTGCAAGCCAGTTCCAGGGTTCCACTTCCTCATTGAAATCTTCCGAGGGTATTAAAAATGCCAGGCCTGGTATATGTTTTAACCTCTAGCAGGTATCAAAGACTTGAAGGATGACAGAAAACCAAAACCAAAACCAACAAAAAAACTTCATCACATTAATAAATCTTGTTTTTTTATGGAGTAATTTAATTATTGTGTGTGTATGTGAGACAGAGAGGGATGGGGAAGAAAGAGAGGGAGAGAGAGAAAGAGACAGAGACAGAGAGAGAGAGAGAGAGAGAGAGTGCAAACTTTACACTGGTGAGGAAAGTATTGAAGAAGAGCTTTCTTTCCCCCACTGGAGTCTTTGAAAATGGGATGACTAGACTCCTTTAGCTCACAGTGGACCTAGAGTAGCTGAACTGATATTGTTCAGAGGGAGCCTCAGTTTTATCTCAAGATACAGAGTGGTTCAGGATGCCCTGTTTGAAGTAAAGAGTGGACACATGATCCGAATACTGTATTAACGGCCAGATATTAGACAGGGTGACACAGTCCAGGTATGAGGAATGAGGCAGAGACTGGACACAGAGGGTGAGTTTAAGAGTGTTTGTGACAGAGGGGACAAGAAGAAACAGGGGGTGTATTCCTAGTCTCCGAATGTACCTACTCAGTTGCCTAGGACACAGCTCATATTGTCCAAGTGCAGTGCCTGCTGAGTGAGCATGCTCCATCCACTGATAAGGGGCACAGCACACGCCATTGCAACCTGTAGAGTGTGTGAATCTTAGGGTGTCTGCACACTAGTTTTGGAACAGCACACGTGGCCCCTGAAATAGATAAAATTATGAAAACAGAAGCAACGAGGATGTGCAGGTCAAAACTTTCCCGAGCCCACTGGCATCAATAATGCTTTTTAATGTGCTCGGCCATACGACGCTTTCACTTCAGAGCCACGGTTTACACATCTAGGAGGAGTCTGCTCACTGCGAGGCCTCTTTAAAGGTATATATAGGCGGTATTATGTCCTTTATAGTCACAGTATTTTCAGCTGCAAGTTTATCCATATTTGGTCTACATTTCTGGTTGTGTGTGTTTGTGCAATAGCTCTCCAAATTGTTATTCTTTATCATCTATCTACCTATTTGTCAATCTAACAATGATTGATTTAGCTGTATATCTATCAATCATTTATCTATATGGATCTATCTGTCTCTATCATCTGAATCACTGCTTGTAAAATTGTGAATCACGACAGCATATGAGGTCACATAACTGAAAAGGGTTTCAAAGGGTGTCGTGGAAAGAAACAGCAAGAGAAAGTATTTCTGAATGCTTAAAATATTAAAAAAAAACCCTCAAAATTAAGCATGTAAGGGATCCCCAGTGTTTCTGACAGCTCTTGCCCATAGAGTCCCTTCAGCCCCAGCCTGGACATCCTGTGCACTTTTCACACCTTTGTGGTAAACAACCCCAGTGATGGCTGCCTGAAACACACTGGCTCTGATTTGAGACGACTGTGCTTTGAATTGTGGTGGTTTGTTCATTTTGCTCTGATAGAAGCACCAATGGCTTCATTTGAAAAATGAAGACTTTAAACATTTTCTTACTATCATTTCATTCCTCAGAATGTATATATCAAATTAGTATACCTTTGGGAGTGTACTGTTTTAAAATGCTTGACTTTAAAAAAATTCTATTTAAGTTGTTGACTTGAGCATCATAAAAATCTTTAATGAGTTTTGCTTTGGGATTAGGACAGACGCCTGAAATGGCCCAATACACTGCTTTTGTACTATGTATTTATGTGAGGTGGATTCTCAGGAGACAATTAGAAAATGACGAAAGTTGATTTGCTCTGAAAAACGTTGAGATGCTGTATGTCCCGCATTATCAAACATCTGGCTACAGTTTGTGCATGTAAAATAAAAAGATATGTCCCTCTGATCAGCAAACTTGTGTTCTTTAGAAATTGTAAAATGATACACATACTGAAAAATTGTTTTAAAATAAATTTATGTATTATCAGAACATGTTTATTGATACATTTTATCTACCTATATAATAAAGATTGCGTGGAATTTTCCTGGACACAAAAGTGTCGTGAGTGGAAAAAGTCTAAGAGTCTCTGACGTATCTATCAAATGTTTATGAACATACGTGTGAATGTATACCTTTCAATTAAATTCTAAAAGGGCGTTTGCTATAGCTAGTTGTGCAGAAGGGGCATGCGAAGGTTAATCTGTGGACATAGAGCCTAGCTGCTGGAAAGCACGAAGTTCTGCCAGCAGTGTCCGTACCCCACTTTCCAAGGCAGTTCCACCCTCAAATGTGCACCAATGTGGGTACTGCCTTTGTACTAAAGGGTTAGGCTGATTGCTGATTTCATCAAAGAAGTGCAGCCCAGAAGAATAAGAAATTGCTAGCAAGAGTTTTGCTGAGAGCAGGAGGAAAATAGCACCCTTCGTGACACAATGAAAGAAGGCCATTCTTCACGTGACACTTGAGCAAGTATGTGATTAGAAAGGGAACAAGGACTCTGATCTCCACAGCGCAGGAGCAATGTGGATACAGAAGGGACCAGTCAGAGACTATGGACCGTTCAAGAAGACAACCTGCATCCGAGCTTGCTTCTGTCTGTAGTGGATACAGTAGTAGTACTCCGTCTATGTATTCAGAGTGGACCCTCTAGTGGACTGTGTAGCTGGTGGGACAAGAGGGTGCTTTTCTTATTTCAAAGTATGGGTTCAGTTACCTTCGGCTATTTTAATTGGAAAGTGTGTGTGTGTGTGTGTGTGTGTGTGTGTGAAAGGACAACTTTCATGAATCAGTTCACTTCTAACATGTGGGTCTCAGGGTTTGAACTCAGGTCTCAGGTTGGGCAGCAAGTGCCATCACCTGTTGAGCCCACCGTCCTCAGCTAATTTCATAAAATCAAGCCCCACACCCAGGAATGAGAAGCAGCTCTTGTGACAGGACGCACTTGCACGCACACACTCATCCTTACATACACACTCACCATATCCAGGCACCAGTTCCTGATAGCACTGAGCCGAATCTTAAGGAAGAAACTTCACCTTTGCTGTGTGAAACATGCAGTGTGGCATTTACTACGCTCCTTTTCCTGTGGCGTGTGAGGAATACACAGGAGTCCACGTGGGAACCTGTTCATTACTTGGTCATCCATTACTTGACAATCTTTAGTGCAAAGTTCTTAAAAACTATCTCAAAATCTAACTTCAATGGGTCCATTTTTCCTGATTCTGCAATTCACGTTCATCCCCCTGGTCACAGAGTGGTCTCATGCGATTTTCCTTTTCCATATTTATGTTTCATGCAAACCTTACCCTTTCTGAAAACACTTTTCCTATTGAGCACATCTGTAATAGCCACAGACCCCTCTGACCTGCCACTCACTCCCTGTCTCACTATACTGTGTGTTTCTGAGTAGTAGTGAACACTATAGGGCCACATATTCTGTTGGTGCATGGTTTTGCACATGTGCCCCTTGGCTGGCTGTCATTTTCCCTTCACTCATTTGAATCCCATGCTTTGTGAGTTCAGTATCCCTGTCCATCTTTCCCTGGGGAACAAGAACAGAGCAAGTGTGTTGCAGGCAGAGGAGCAGCTACTAGGAGATCATATGTAAAGCAACAAGACAACCGATTTCATTCTCAAACGGCCCTTTTCTGAGACAGCACATTATCTGTATAGAAGACATACCATACCCTAATAAGTCTTTGCTGTGCAAAATGAGACCCTTAAGACACTCTTGGCGTCAATAACAGTTGATTAGTTGCTCTCCATGGGTCCCAGAGGCTGTTCTTTATTTATGAGAGGGAAGAGAGAAGGGAAAGCGAGAAGACTGGAGGTCAAAGGCTAACTATTCCACAGTAATGCTCACCTTCTCCTGACCTTCACACGTCCGTTTTGTATTTGCATACTTCACGTTAGAAGTTTTTAATGCAGAGGAAAGTGGAAATGTCTGTTTGGTGACTGACTAACCTGCTCTATCAGGAGTGGGGTAGGGGAAACCACTGAACTATAGGTGTCCAGAAAACCAAGAGAATCTAAGGAGAGGGCTTAGACTTTGCAAAGTCACAACACAGGTAGAAATGTGAACACACACAGGCCCAAAACGCCTATCGACAAAGGCCTAAAGTCTCTGTTAAAGTTTATTCTTGCTTCATGTGTGTATATTCTAACCACTGGGCTACCAGGATCCAGCAATGGTCTGAGCTTGCCGGCAGGTATGAGTCTTTACAATAATGCAGCAACTGCCTGCCCCAAACATGTGGCCAGTGTTTGCTCACATCCAAGAGTCCGTCACTCTCGTCTTTCAAAGTTGCTAAAGCATATACAGAAACCTTTAAAACAAAGCAAGACAAAACAAAACAAAACAAAACAAATGCAATTCACACAGGTGTATCCACTAGTTCTGGGCCACTGGAGCTAATGCCATTGCCTGTAACTTGCCTAGCTCTAGCCCAAAGAGAAGGAGAGAAAGGCAGCTCTACCAAGGCTCCTACAAGCCAACTGTCTGAAAATCACTGGAAAAGCACCCAGGACACAACTGGTTGTGAAAGTCATTTGTATCTGCGAAACTCACCCTCTTGACACGGAGGAGTTAACCAAATGCACCGAAATGCTGATTTTCTGGGTGGGAGTGCGGGGGTGCACAAACACTCATTGCACTTGTTAATGGCTTTGTGCAAAACCAAAGGCTGCTGGAGAGCAGATCTTTTCTCTGTAAAGGCCATAAAGGGTGTGCAGGGAACAGCATTTTGGAAGCCAATTTTGTTTACATTTTGTATGCGTTGAAGGCTAATTAGGTTACTGTGAGTTTTAGTTCCTTTAATTGTTTAGTGTTTTCCCATTTCAATCCCGTGTTCTGCATAAATGTAGGCGTGACTCTGGTGTTCTAAACTGACATCGGCATTATTCCCATCATGTGACTCTGGGATTGAAATTACGATTCTAAGCAGCCAAAGTGCTTTTCTCAAGGACAAACTCTAAGCCTCAAGTCCACAAGGGCTTTTTGACCTCCTGTTGATTTATCTATAATCATGACTCTTTGCATTTCCACATCTTGGTGAACTATCTTGGGGAATATAATGCTTGGTAGAACTGTCTAAAGCTACCTGAAGACGCACAACTCAATATTCTTTTTATTCATGAAATAGACTGGAGCTAAGGGAGTCCCACAATTTCTCCTCTCTCTGGTGCTCTCTCTAGGTTTGGGGCATCGGCTCCACAACTCCTGTATCTTCATCTCTATCCAGTACCCCACATTGGCTTTGTTTGAAGGAAGAGTAGAGGCCATGAAGTTTCCTGCTTTTTCTTCCCCAATCCTCATCTCATCCTTGCTTCTTTCATTAGACTCAGTGACTATCTATCTGTCTGTCTGTCTATCTGCCTATCTATCTGTCTGTTTATATCTATCAGCCATCTATCTATCTGTCTATCTATCTATCATCTATCTATCTATCTATCTATCTATCTATCTATCTATCTATCTATC